>SJYC01045427.1:0-15200 GCA_006408675.1 Madoqua kirkii | reverse complement strand
ACAGTTTATTGTGATCCACACAGTCAAAGGCTTTGGCATAGTCAATAAAGCAGAAATAGATGTTTTTCTGGAACTCTCTTGCTTTTTCCATTATCCAGTGGATGTTGGCAACTTGATCTCTGGTTCCTCTGCCTTTTCTAAAACCAGCTTGAACATCAGGGAGTTTACGGTTCACGTATTGCTGAAGCCTGGCTTGGAGAATTTTGAGCATTACTTTACTAGCATGTGAGATGAGTGTAACTGTGCGGTAGTTTGAGCATTTCTTGGCATTGCCTTTCTTTGGGATTGGAATGAACACTGACCTTTTCCAGTCCTGTGGCCACTGCTGAGTTTTCCAAATGTGCTGACATATTGAGTGCAGCACTTTCACAGCATCATCTTTCAGGATTTCAAATAGCTCAATAGGAATTCCATCACTTCCACTAGCTTTGTTCATAGTGATGCTTTCTAAGGCCCACTTGACTTCACATTCCAGGATCTGGCTCTAGATGAGTGACCACACCATTGTGATTATCTGGGTCATGAAGATCTTTTTTGTACAATTCTTCTGTGTATTCTTGCCACCTCCTCTTAATATCTTCTGCTTCTGTTAGGTTCAGTCCATTTCTGTCCTTTATCGAGCCCATCTTTGCATGAAATGTTACCTTGGTATCTCTAATTTTCTTGAAGAGATCTCTAGTCTTTCCCATTCTGTTCTTTTCCTCTATTTCTTTGCATTGATCGCTGAAGAAGGCTTTCTTATCTCTTCTTGCTATTCTCTGGAACTCTGCATTCACATGCTTATATCTTTCCTTTCTCCTTTGCTTTTCGCCTCTCTTGTTTTCACAGCTATTTGTAAGGCCTCCCCAGATAGCCATTTTGCTTTTTTGCATTTCTTTTCCATGGGGATGGTCTTGATCCCTGTCTCCTGTACAATGTCACAAACCTCATTCCATAGTTCATCAGGCACTCTATATATCAGATCTAGGCCCTTAAATCTATTTCTCACTTCCACTGTATAATCATAAGGGATTTGACAAGTTCAGCACTAATGGGACATTTCCCATAAGCTTAAATTATACATAATGGCCCATCTCTGGGAACCCTCTCTTCTAGGTAAAGAGCATTAAGCAAAAAAAAAAAAGAAAAAGAAAGAAATACCTTTGTTCAGCTCTAGGGAAACATCATAACAGGCCCACCTATGAATGACTTCAGAGAGGAAGAAATTAACACCTGCCCTCCTCAGCCTGAAGAGAACCAGGAAGTGTTTGACTTTACTCCCTCCCCTTTAACTCAGGCAATTTAGTTCTTTGGAGTATAAGCCTACCATCTTCTCAGTTGGCTGACTTTCTGAATAAAGTCATTATTCCTTGCCCCAACAACTCGTCTCTCGGTTATTGCCCTGTCTTGCAGCAAGCAGTATGAATTTAGACTCAGTAAGAAATTTGGGGGAGCTAGCCAGGAGCCTTGCTGCTTGTGGCCAGCCTGCTCTAGTTGGGGGGAATTTTCAGGTAAGGTCCTAGCAGCTACCAGGACCACTTTTCCTGAGGATTTGTCCTCCAAAATTCCCTGACACAGCACTGGCTGTCCCAGCGCTTGGCCGCTAGAACAAGGAATCATCATTTGGGAGCCAATGGGCTCCATACTGTAGGGTAAGCCACTCGGGTGTGTACAGCCAGGAACTCTATTTCCTCTTCATTTATTGCTTTTTCTAGGGAAAAAAGCCAATTTGGTTTGTTTTTGAGTGGGGTAGCCCATTGGAGAGAGGAAAAAGTTGCTGGACTTCTACCCATTCTGTTGACCTGTTTGCTTCTTTGGAAGCTAGCATGTGTTTGTGTTTTGTCTTGAAAGGGGCAGAATGCTTCAACTATCACCTAAAGAAAGTCCCCTGAGGCATATTTTGGATAAGGGACCTGATTATAGCTCTGTACTCACAGGTGAGAGGAAGAGGATACCTTACCATAACAATATGTGGCCACAGTGCCTGTTAAGATCCCCACAGGGGTTCAGGAAGGGTTATCTTGGGACCCTGTGTACCAGGAGCTGCTGTTCTTGCTGTGTTAATTACACCATTCATGGTCTCCTGCGCTGTTGGTACATTTAAATCCCCAAAACCAAACCTGAGCGTTTATTTAGAATTTTCTATTTGTTCTTGCCTTTTTTTTGTTTTCATTTCGTGTGGTATTATTTCTCCATTCACAGCCAACAGTTCTGTAATACTTAAAACTTTTACTGACATCAGATGGATGAAGGTAATAGGAAAAAAAAAAAATCTGTTCTTGCCTAGAAGTGGGACAGTCCAAGGAACAAGAGAAAGCTTTCACTTCATTCCTAAAATCACCAAAACATACAAGTAGAAATAGAAGTGTCTTTTCCATAAATACAAGTATAAGGATTCAGCTATGCAGACAGATGACCTTGATTCATCCCATTACCCAAAGCCCAATTTGAATCCAATGTCTTTTATAACTGATGTCTTTTTTACATTGTTGTGCCTAATTCATTGTTGACTTTTGCAATGGTAATTATGAGTTCCCTGTGTTTGTATATGTGTTACAGATGTGTGGCACTGCCAAAATTAATGTATAAAAGAGCTCTGTTTAACTGGCTTAAAGAAAATTGCTTTTATCAGTACACAAATATAAAGGAAACTGGCCAAAATGAGTTTCAGGTCTACATGATGTAGGAAATACTCAATACTGAATTAATATCTGTTGCTAAAGATAGTTTATGCTTGTCAATTTGATATCAATGTCTTTAGAGTCATCAACATTAAGTGTAATACTTCCACTGTATCTAGATTTACTAGAAACCAAATAATACCCTATTCTTGATACAAAGTTTGTCCACAGGAAAATAACAATGTGAGAAAGTTTTTAAGTAAGTAAAATAAAGATGAATGAAGCAGAGTTTTGGGGTAAACTCTATGGGGATAATACTTTGGGAATGATCATCCAGAACAGCCTCTCCAGATTTTCAAAACTGGAAGCTAAACTAGGTTCTAAAATAAGATTGAAATTAATTAAGAAAATAAATCTTAAAGATACAGTGATATAAAACCTGAATTTGGTTCTCTAAGAGGACAAAGTTTTCTTAAAATATTGAACTGCTTTTGGTAATAGATTATGAGTTTCAGTGATCTGTAGTGACCATTGAGATCTTTTATTATCCCTGGTTAAATTTTTTTGATATTTTTGACAAACTTATCCAGTTCTAAATGGGGTTCATTTGACCTCTGGCTAACTTTGAGGTTTTCCAGAATGCCCCTACAATACCTGAAATTACTTGTTTTCTTTCCTTCTCAGGGATATTAAACTAATTGAGCTTGTTTGGTGTGTTGAATTGCATGGGAGGTATCATCAAATGAGTGATAAAACTTTTTTAGACTGTATTATATGGGTAAACATTATTAATATATGTATTATATATTATTAATATACATATTCTAGAAATTGTATGAGGTTCCTAAAATTCTGGTATATTCTGGTAAATGATCAGTTATAATTTACAGTGAAGTGCAAGTCACTCAGTCGTGTCAAACTCTTTGCGACCCCATGGATAGTCCATGGAATTCTTCAGGCCTGAATACCAGAATGAGTAGCCTTTCCCTTCTCCAGATCTATTGAACCCAGGTCTCCCGCGTTGCAGGCGAATTCTTTACCAGCTGAGCCACAAGGGAAGGCCAAGAGTAGCCTATCCCTTCTCCAGCAGATCTTCCTGACCCAGGAATCGAATCAGGGTCTCCTGCATTGCAGGTGGATTCTTTGCAGCTGAGCCACAAGGGAAGCCCACTGTCACAGCAGTAGTCAAATTTCTGTTGACATGCACTGCAATTCTACTTGGTTGATGCCAAAACAAAAAGACATTTTTTTAGTAGTTTGGCTTCCATGGTGGCAAGGCCTTGAAAAGGAAAACCAAGCAAAAGTGGCTGAACAAAATTCAAGAAATTCAGCAAAACAAATGAAGACCTCTCTGAGTTTTTGGAAAGGATTTTATGAGACCTACAGACATCAGGTCCTGAGGCCCCTAAAAATATTAGAATGGTAGATTTGATCTTTGTGGACAAAATGCCTCAGACATCAGGAGAAAGTTGCAAAAATTAGATGGTACATTTGGAATGAACCCTTCTCAACTGGTAGGTGTTGCTGTTAAAGTATTCAACAGAGGATAGCAATAGAAGAAAGAAGATGTGAGACCAAACATCACTTTTTTTGGCAGTGGAATTGGATTCCCAAAAGGCAAGTAACTTGAAGTAAGGCTCTATGGGGATGGAACAATGTGCCTAATATAAGGAGGAGGGACACTGGAAAACAGATTCCCTAGACTAAAGCGGAACAATGAAAGAACCTCATGTATGGCAGAGAGAAGAACACTCTGAATGAAGAGGCCAGGGGGCTCCCTTGGATTTGAGGGACCTAATTCCCCACAGAAGCCTCAGGAAAAACTGACATTGGGGAATGGGCTGATTACTTTTCCGATAGACCTCACCCTGAAGCTATTCACCAGAAAACTTTGAATCAGAGTCCACCAAAGGACTGAAATATAGACTTTACTGAAATGTCCAAACTGCAAAGCTTGCAGTTAACCTGCTAGTGTTTGTGTGGACACATTTTCAGGATGGACGGAAGCATGAACCACACGGATGCAAAATCTCTGAAGTGGTGCCACTTAGAGAAATTATCCAGCTTTGGATTGAGGTGTTAACACAACATTCATCCTATAGACCACAATCAAAAGGAAGACGAATCATATATTAAAAGCCAAGAAAATGAATCATATATTAAAAAGAAATGTCACTAAAATGTCAAGAATCATTTAACTTGGGATAAGACCTTGCCAACTGCCCACTACAGATCAGAAGCAGGCTTAAATTAAGCCCCTTTATAATATTGTATTTTGGATATCTGCCCAGGTACTTGTTCGTGTTTAGTTGTTCTATCGTGTTCAAGTCTTTGTGACCCATGGACTGTGTAGCACACTAGGCTTCCCTGCCCTTCACTTTCTCCTTGAGTTTGTTCAAATTCATGTTCATTTTGATGACGCCATCCAGCCATCTCATCCTCTGTCGTCCCCTTCTCCTCTTGCCTTTAATCTTTCCCAGCACCAGGGTCTTTTCCAATAAGTTGGCTCTTTACATCAAGTGGCCAAAGTATTGGGGCTTCAGCACCAGTCCTTCCAATGAATATTCAGGGTTAATTTCCTTTAGGACAGACTGGTGTGATCTTCTGTAGTCCAAGGGACTCTCAAGAGTCTTCTCCAACACCACAGTTCAATTCTTTGGTGCTCAGCCTACTTTATAGTCCAACTCACACATCCATACATGACTACTAGAAAGACCATAGCTTTGACTATGTGGACCTTTGTTGGCAAAATAATGTCTCTACTTTTTAATATGCTGTCTAGGTTTGTCATAGCTTTTCTTCCAAGGAGTAAGTGTTCTTTAATTTCACAACTGCAGTCACCATCTGCAGTGATTTTGGAGCCCAAGAAAATACAGGCTGTAACTGTTTCTATTTTTTACCCATACAGAAGAATCAATGCTAAAAGACCTAGAGGTTGCCAGTTATATTAAAACTTTTCGGCACTATACTATTCATGAGTTTGCCTCCAAAAGGTCGGTCATCCAACTGAAGTAGATAATTCCATTACAGCTGGAGAAGTGGTAACCAATTTCTTTCAGCTCAGTTCAGTCACTCAGTCATGTTCGACTATTTGAAGGCTGTAACTGTTTCTATTTTTTACCCATACAGAAGAATCAATGCTAAAAGACCTAGAGGTTGCCAGTTATATTAAAACTTTTCGGCACTATACTATTCATGAGTTTGCCTCCAAAAGGTCGGTCATCCAACTGAAGTAGATAATTCCATTACAGCTGGAGAAGTGGTAACCAATTTCTTTCAGCTCAGTTCAGTCACTCAGTCATGTTCGACTATTTGAGACTCCATGGATTGCAGCACGCCAGGCTCCTCAGTCCATCATCAACTCCAAGAGCTTACTCAAACTCATGTTCATTGAGTCAGTGATGCCATCCAACCAGCTCATCCTCTGTTCATCCCCTTCTTCTCTCACCTTAAATCTTTCCCAGCATCAGAGTCTTTTCAAATAAGTTAGTTATTTGAATCAGGTGGGCAAAGATTGGAGCTTCAGCTTCAACATCAGTCCTTCCAATGAATATTAAGAACTGATCTCCTTTAGGATTGACTGGTTGTATCTCCTTGCAGCCCAAGGGACTCTCAAGAGTCTTCTCTAACATCAGTTCAAAAGCATCAATACTTCAGGGCTCAGCTTTCTTTATGGTCCAACTCTCACATCCATACATGACTACTGGAAAACTGATCTCCTTCAGAATGGACTGGTTGGATCTCCTTGCAGCCCAAGGGACTCTCAAGAGTCTTCTCTAACATCAGTTCAAAAGCATCAATACTTCAGGGCTCAGCTTTCTTTATGGTCCAACTCTCACATCCATACATGACTACTGGAAAAACCATAGCTTTGACTAGATGGACCTTTGTTGGCAAAGTGATGTCTCTGTTTTTTAATATGCTGCCTAGGTTGATCACAGCTTTTCTTCCAAGGAGCAACTGTCTTTTAATTTCATGGCTGCAGTCACCATCTGCAGTGATTTTGGAGCCCAAGAAAATAAAGTCTCTCACTGTTTCCATTGTTTCCCCATCTATTTGCCATGATGTGATGGAACCCAATGCCATGATCTTCGTTTGTTAATACTGAGGGGTCTTCCCTGGTGGCTCAGAGGTTAAAGTGCCTGCCTCCAATGCGCGAGACCCAGGTTCAATCCCTGGGTTGGGAAGATCCCCTGGAGAAGGAAATGGCAATGCACTCCAGTATTCTTGCCTGGAGAATCCCATGGACAGAGAAGCCTAGTAGGTTACAGTCCACGGGGTCGCAAAGAGTCAGACACGACAGAGCGACTTCACCTTCACCTTTACTGGCTGAATCAAAAAGAAAAGGGACTGCTGCAAATGCCTCCGTTTGGTCCAGTTTCCAGTATGTCTCCATGGCAACCATGGAATGCATGGCCTGACCCCATCACTTCTACAGCCTTGTCTCCAAGCCCCCCTCCAACTGCCTAGGCCTTATCACCCAACACACCAGCCATGAGCAATGACTGTGGGCTCTGCAAACATGCGGTGCTCTTCTTGGCCTCCATACCTTCATGAGGGGTACTTTCAAAGCCTCCACTGGGCTTTTACTCCCTTTGACTGCCGGGCAAACTCTGGAAAGCCATCCCTTATTCCCTAGTGTCCCCTGTACAACACTTCTACCGCAGGTAATAGGACCTTGCAGAGTACAGAGTATGCACCTGGGTACAAGTCTATGTCTGTGTGCTTCCTTGGTCTCGGAGCAGAGGCTATCTCAAAATCACGCGAAGAGCCGGCTCATTGGGAAAGACCCTAATTTTGAGAAGGACTGAGGACAGGAGGAGAAGGGGTGAGATGGTATCATCGACTCAATGGACATGAATCTGAGCAAAATCTAGGAGATAGAGAGGGACAGGGAAGTCTGGCGTGCTGCAGTTCACAGGGTTGCAGAGTCAGATATGATTTAGTGACTGAACAACAATGTTTCTAGCACTGGAAAACTCTCTTTTATTTGCATTCTTATAAAACAAAGCTTGTGAAAGAAAAAAGAAAACCCTCAATCTTTCAACTCTTCTTTTTACATCCCTCTCTTGAGATCTCTTATTTTATTTAGAAAAAGAAATAGAAATTTCAAACAAGAAAAGAAAAAATAAAGAGACTAGTAAGAAATGAAATTTTCAGCAGAGTGAGAAGAAAAGAAAGAACTGGCTTTGCTTTCTGTTGCATTGATTACATAACTGAAGCCTGAACTCAGATGACAGAGAACTTGGCAAAATGACTGTCCCCACCATGGAGCGCTGCTGGGCAGGGCCCGTGAATGCAGATGGCGAGAAGCCAGAGTGACTGGACATCACTCTGGGCTCTGACTCTGTTTCTCTGGAGCGATGGGAAGGCTGTGCTGGGAGAGGAGGCCTCAGGTCCAGCTCAGGCCTTGGCGTCCCCACTGCCCAGCCCGTGCAGGAAGCCCGGCTTCACCCAGCCCAGCCTGCAGCCCCTGCTCCGCCCCTCCTGCCCCTGTTCCCAGCTTTCCTACTAAAGCGTTCCGTCTGCTCCCAGACCAGCTTCCTTTCTTTGCTGTTTTCTTGGATGAGCTCACCCTGAGTGGGGTGGGTGGGGGATGCTGGGAACACTGACCATGGTGAGCTTGACGCGAGTCAGCGTTGTCACACTGCTCCCACCGCCCACAGTAGTGAAAATCGCTCAGTCGTGTCTGACTCTGCGACCCCGTGGACTGTACAGGCCAGGAGACTGGAGTGGGTAGCCTTTCCCTTCTCCAGGGGAATCTTTCCAACCCAGGGATCGAACCCAGGTCTCCTGCATTGCAGGCAGATGGGTTTTTTTTGTTTGTTTGTTTTTGGTTTTTTTGTGTTTTTTTTTTGTTTTTTGTTTTTTGTTTTTACCAGCTGAGCCACCAGAGAAGCCCAAAGCAGTGAAAGCAATATACAGAAAATAAAGCAAAAAGCGCATTTCACTTCTGGGCATTAAAGCTTCATAGGAGAAAAAAGCCTGGACTGGGACACCCAGTGGCTGCAGGCTGCTCCCTAAAGCTGGATGAACTCCAGGGCCATCACCAGCTCCAGTCTCTTATAAGAGCAGGAAAAGCTGGGTGGGAGGGGGTGCTCGAGGCTGGGATCCCCCTACCCTAGAAAAAAGAGACCCTTAGGGTGATCATGACAGTTTGACTCAAGTATATTCCCTGTTCCACGCATTTCAGCAAAGAACTCTTCCTTTATCTTAGAAACTTGAGTGTCAAGAACTCTGGTTTGACCCTGGTTGCCAGGTTTCCTAGAAAAATCTGGAAATGTAACAAGTGATGTCCCTAAGACTCCAGAAATATTACAGGAGGACCAGGCTGGCCCAGAAGGGACATCCACTCCTTCATTCAAAAAATGTAGTGACTGTTACAGACTCTGTGATTTGGTGGTACACACACCCACACATACACAACACCACAATTCTTGCCCTCTAGGAACTTATTTTCATTTAAGGGGGAAAGGAGAATAACAAAACTTTAAAAAAGAAATAGTTCAAATACATGGCAAGGCAGATAGTGAGGGCTTGGGATTCCCAGGTGGCTCAGTGATAAAGAATCCGCCTGCCAATTCACGAGACGAGGGTTCAATACCTGGGTCGGGAAGATCCCCTGGAAGAGGAAATGTCAACCCACTCCAGTCTTCTTGCCTGGAGAATTCCATGGACAGAGGAGCCTGGTGGGCTACAGTCCACGGGGTCGCAAAGAGTCAGGCACGACTGAGAGACTGAGCAATAGGACAGGAGGGCTAAGGAGGAAAAGACAGAAGAGGGAGGGGCAGTGCAGAGCTGGGAAGTTCGTGGCTTTGGGTCCAAGAGTGCTGCCCGGGGGAGGTGACACGTGAGAAACACACCAGAGGGTGTGCAGATCCGCAGTGAGGTCTGGGGGTTCTAACAAGGCTTCGCGTGGTCTCATGTTCTGTCTTACCCTGAGGTGAGAGGAGCAAAGGAAAACGAGAAGGGAGGAGGAGGACGGGAAGCCGCGGCACCCACTGTACTCGCTGCAGAGCCCTGGAAACCATCAGTGAGTTTGGTTACTGTGTTTACACAGCCAGCAGGACGCACACTGCTCTCAGGGCCCCCCAGAGTTGTCGGGATGGTCCCCGCTTCCCTGGATTCCTGAGGCCCCGCATCCGGGAGGCGGGGCTCCACCTCTCAGAAGGCTTCAACATTCCCTTGGGTTATCTGAACACAGGGCCTTCCGGGAACTCCCCAGCCCAGGTCCAGAGTTTATCTGGACCGAGCTCTGCGCCTGGGGCTCGAGTTGGGAAGGAGGGCTTTGGAAGCTGTTTGCTCAACCAAGAAGGGAGGCAACACTGGCTGAGTGTAAATGAATGAAAGACTCACGTGACATCTACCTGTGGTGCTAATTCAGGAGAAAGTCTCCTGGAGGCCGGCTCGTATTAATAAGCATCACAGCTGCAGCTCTGACCCAGATACCTGAAGTCTATACCTGCATCCCGAGCATGTCGGCAGCTCTGGTAGCCCAGATGGTTAAGAATCTGCCTGCAGTGCAGGAGACCCAAGATCAGTCCCTGGGTAGGGAAGATCTCCTGGAGAAGGAAGTTGCAGATCCGCAGTGAGGTCTGGGGGTTCTAACAAGGCTTCGCGTGGTCTCATGTTCTGTCTTACCCTGAGGTGAGAGGAGCAAAGGAAAACGAGAAGGGAGGAGGAGGACGGGAAGCCGCGGCACCCACTGTACTCGCTGCAGAGCCCTGGAAACCATCAGTGAGTTTGGTTACTGTGTTTACACAGCCAGCAGGACGCACACTGCTCTCAGGGCCCCCCAGAGTTGTCGGGATGGTCCCCGCTTCCCTGGATTCCTGAGGCCCCGCATCCGGGAGGCGGGGCTCCACCTCTCAGAAGGCTTCAACATTCCCTTGGGTTATCTGAACACAGGGCCTTCCGGGAACTCCCCAGCCCAGGTCCAGAGTTTATCTGGACCGAGCTCTGCGCCTGGGGCTCGAGTTGGGAAGGAGGGCTTTGGAAGCTGTTTGCTCAACCAAGAAGGGAGGCAACACTGGCTGAGTGTAAATGAATGAAAGACTCACGTGACATCTACCTGTGGTGCTAATTCAGGAGAAAGTCCCCTGGAGGCCGGCTTGTATTAATAAGCATCACAGCTGCAGCTCTGACCCAGATACCTGAAGTCTATACCTGCATCCCGAGCATGTCGGCAGCTCTGGTAGCCCAGATGGTTAAGAATCTGCCTGCAGTGCAGGAGACCCAAGATCAGTCCCTGGGTAGGGAAGATCTCCTGGAGAAGGAAGTATCTCCCCACTCCAGTCTTCTTGCCTGGGAAATTCCATGGACAGAGGAGCCTGGTGGGCCACAGTCCACGGGGTGGCAAAGAGTTGGCCACGACAGAACAACTAACTCTTCTTGTTCTTCAAGCATGCAGGTTTGTTTTCCCACAAGCTTCCATTTTTGACAGATTTTAGAGCATAGATACTGAGGTTTAGAATGTTCCATGCTGTTGACAACTTGGCGCACTTAATGAGAGGTGGCCAGAATTTGCCCCCAAGCATCAGTCTGAATGCTTTAGGCTCTATCAACATTTAAGGGATAAAATCGAGGCAGCATCTCTGCTTATGATATGCCTGACTCTTCCCAGCTCAGAACGCTGGGAGGATGACATTTGATAGAAGGAAAAATCAAGGAAGGGTGATATCCATGAAATCAACAGCTTCTAGGGCTGCTTTCCCACAAGATTCTGTCTCTTTCAACTGCTAAGGATAGTACTAAGGATGCTGAGGCAAACATGCAGATGGTTTAGGGTTTAAACAAGTATAGGGCCCAGCAGAGGCCCTTGTAGGCACGGTGGCCTCTGTGAGCCTTAAGCATCTGTGTGGTTGGCATCGTGTCTCAAATGAACTATTTGTAGCAACGCTACGGCTTGTTCCTCATCTCGGTGACACCGAAGGCCACCAGCAGGAAGGCTCAGACGGGCTGTGGTTTCTGTAAAAGCAAGAAACCGAGAAAGTGAGAGGTTCTGTCTGACGTCACTCACCACGTTCGTGCAGAGCCCGAAGGGCTGAAGCCAGGGAGGACCCACTTAATGCCGGGTATCTTGGGCCGTCGGGCTGGGCGGATGGGGACCAAGCAGCCTTCTAACCCAGGGGGCTGAATCATCAGGCCGGCGTACAAAATCCAGATTCAGAAGAGGAAATAGGTTCCAGCTTACCCTAACCCTTTCTCACCGCCGGTCACCCCACCCTCCCGGGCTCAGAGCTGCCACATCCAGGTCACAAGCGAACAGACCCTGAGCTGGGCCTGCTTCCCTGGTGGTGCTAGTGGTGAAGATCCTGCAGTGCAGGAGCGAGAAGAGACGCAGGTTCGTTCCCTGGGTCGGGAAGACCCCCCGGAGGAGGGCAGGGCAGCCCACTCCAGGATTCTTGCCTGGACAATCCCATGGACAGGGGAGCCTGGCGGGTACAGCCCATGTGGTCGCAAAGAGTCGGACACTGAAGTGACAGAGCACACACTGAACTACACGAGGCGGCAAAAGCGAACACTTTCCTCCCAAGTGGGCCAAGCCAGGCAGGGACAGGCCGTCAGAGGCATTACTGACAAAGCGGTGTGCCCCTGGACCAGACGGTGACTGAGGAACCTCCCTGGAGAGGAGAGGAGAGGAGAGGAGAGGGCTTCCAGGACCCCTCCTCCGCCCCAGCTCCCCAGCTAGGGCCCCAGGTGTCTCACCTCCGTCTCCTCCTCCTGGCTTTCTCGCTGCTACTCAGAGAGCCAGGCGCTCCTTTGGGCTGGCTGTTTAACGAGGCAGGTTGAGAATTTTCAGCCTGGAACTCATGTGTTCTAATCCTATTAAATATGCACCGGCTTCCAAACTCAGCTTTTCAAAACCTTGCCTCCCCGCCCCCACCCCCTCTCTGGGCCTCGCCTTCCTCGGTCCGGCTTGCTTGCTCCCTTCCAGCTTGAAAAGCTATTGCTCAGCTGTTGGCAGGGGTCCCACCAGCGTTTCTGCAAGGATTTGGGCTGAAATTCAGCTACCTGCAGCTGTTCCCCGGTTACCACCCACGTAAAGGAATTTCTGATATTAAAACGAGTGACAAACTTCCTTCCCCCTCCTTCCCCCAACACATTAGCTTGACTGACGTCCACAGTCTAAGTGGCTAAGTTCACTGTCTCTTGGTTCCCCACATTCACTTGATGATACATTTAATTCCACCCAGCACCACCCCCTCCAATGCCTTATACACAGGTCCCCTCACCCTGAAGGATGCTCTCTAATAAAGACCATTGACATACCATTTGGGGGGATTTTAACAAAACTTGTGGTCGCACCTCACGGCATGTGGGACTTTAGTTCCTTGATCAGGGATCAAACTCCCACCCCCTGCATTGGAAGGTGAAGTTTTAACCACTGGACTGTCAAGGAAGCCCCTGATTTAGGGCATATTTTCAAACGCAATCTACTAAATCTCTCAAGAACTCAATTTTCTCCTACCTTGGTTATCTGTAGCATCTTTCCCCCATTGCAGGGAATCTGCCTAATTTCTCCCCCAGTGCGGAATGTCATCGTGGGAGTGAGGAGAGGCAGGGAAGAGGGGGTTGAAGATCCAAGTTTGGAGAGTTCCATGGAGCCTTTCAGAGCTGATGCTGGGGACCACCTGCTTCCTTGAACAGCGCAGAGATGCGGGGTCTTCTTCAGGACAGATGGCATTGTCTCCAGCAGGATGCCCTGGGGGTACCCCTGAACCTGGGCATGGGGCTGAGTCTCCCAGCACCCTTTGTGTGTGTGCTGGGATTAGGGGAAACATCCGGGGCTGGGGGCATGTAAGCAGTGCAAATGGCCTTGCAGTCAACCGCCGTCCTCCTCTGGCTGAAGTCCCATCCCAGCCTGGGCTCAGCAAAGGAGGAGGAGATGGAGGCCAACACAGCACCCACAAAAAGCGCTGGCGCTTGGCATCTGGGCTTTTGAGCACTCATTACACCGGAGCCCCTGGACGGAAGCCCAGAACCTGGGCTTTGTCTGAGTTTCTCTGTGCTGCTTGGCAGACACCCTGTGGGGAATAACAGAAGGGTCCCACCCGTCTCATCCACCCCGAGGACGTGTCCCCTTGCTTCTGGGCAGTAGCCAGTAACGCGATCCTTCAAGGCTGTGCCAAACCCCCCGGTTGGGAATTCAGCCAATCTTGAGGCTCTTCAGGGAAGAAAAATTCCTTTCTCTGACCTCTGCAGGTGATCGGATTGAGGTCCCCGCAGCTTGAAATTTGATTTGATCTTTGATCTCTGCTTGCACAGCTGCGACGGTTATTACGCACCATAAAGGGTCCTGACAGCCTTTTCTCACTCACCTGCCCTCTGTGGCCAGAGTTGGGGCAGGCACTCCTGCACTCGGGCGGAGGATGGCTTCTCTGCTTTTCTCATACTGCCTCCCCCAGTTCAGCCCTGCTTTCTCGTTCCCCTCATTCCCAGGACTTAGCCCCAAATTCCAAGACCCTGGGCATTTTCAAGTCCTTCAAATGAGAGCATGTGGTTTCATGGGAAAAAAAAAACAACCCACTGTGTTTTAAGAGCCAAATATTTAAATCAGGTACTCCTGCACTCGGGCGGAGGATGGCTTCTCTGCTTTTCTCATACTGCCTCCCCCAGTCCAGTCCTGCTTCCTCATTCCCCTCATCCCCAGGACTTAACCCCAAATTCCAAGACCCTGGGCATTTTCAAGTCCTTCAAATGAGAGCATGAGGTTTCATGGGAAAAAAAAAACAACCCACTGTGTTTTAAGAGCCAAATATTTAAACAAGGTCATAGTCTCAGAATATCACAGCATGTGTCTCAACAAGTTCTTAGCAGTCCTCAGAATGAGCTTTCCTGAATTTGGTCTGCTTCTCCATCATGGTTAGATCATCCCCTGCAAAGAAACATATTTAAGGCTGCAAGTTTGATGCAGTCCGTCAGACCTATTTTCTCTTTGTATTAGTGGTAAGTGACACCCACTCCAGTACTCTTGCCTGGGAGAATCTCATGGACAGAGAAGCCTGGAGGGCTCCATACAGTCCACGGTGTCCCAAAGTGTTGGACACGGCTGAACAACAGCAACAACAAGTGACACACTAACAAGTGAGATTCATTGAAAGCTGACTGTGTTTTGGACATTATGCTAATACCTTTCCCTGTATGGACACCTCTAAGCCTCGGGAACTCTATGAAGAATATAATTTATTCTCTTATTTCACAGATGAGGAAACTGAAGTTTGCAGGGGGTTAAGTAGCTGGTTTAAGATCAGACAAGCAGGGTGCAGAGCTGTGATTCCCTCATTGGCCTGTGTGAACCTGGGCTCACGTTCTGAATCGAGTTCGTAGACTGTCCAGCTTAGCAAATTGTGTGGTCAACAGGACCTTGGAACCCTGTCTACATTGTTCCCCCAAGAAAGTCAATTAAAGGTTTGTTTTGTGGTTACCTTGATGTAAATCTGAAAGCAAAATCAGAATAAACATATTTCACCTCTTATCTTTTGAAATTAATTAGGAATTTGGGGTTGACAAATACATATGCTTCTGCTGCTGCTGCTGCTGAGTTGCTTCAGTCGTGTCCGACTGTGCGACCCCATAGACGGCAGCCCTCCAGGCTCT
>SJYC01045426.1:0-12392 GCA_006408675.1 Madoqua kirkii | reverse complement strand
AGATGTGCTCCTGGTAAAGAACCCTCCTGCCAAAGCAGGTGACATGAGAGAGGAAGGTTCAGTCCCTGGGTTGGAAAGATCCCCTGGAGAAGGAAATGGCAACCCACTTCAGCACTCTTGCCTAGAGAATTCCATGGACAGAGGAGCCTGGCAGGCTACAGTCCATGGGGTCTCAGAGAGTCGGACATGACTGAACAGCCAGCACACAGCTGCTGAGAGCTCACACTGTCTTCTGTTTACTTCAAAGAACAGAATCATCCCTGGGCCTGCTCACCAGCCCCTCCAACCCACTCCCCCCGTGGTGGTTTTATCCCCTCCATTTAGCTGCTTTTTCTTCCATGAAGAAGCATAAAGAGAAACCTGTTGTGTTCTGTCCCTTTGTCGGCATGAGTCCTAAAACCTCGTCTTTCCCTTTGCCCGCCGTCTCCCAGCGTCTAGCCTTAACCACCTTCTTCCCTTTCACTTCTCACTGGGTGGAGATTCATGTTAGGTTTCCCCACCTCTGATGGATAACTGCAGCAGGTCTCCACTTACTAAAACATGACCATACGCACACTCTTGGTGTCTGGCAAACTTTACAACTGAATTGAGACAAAGACCTGAGATGCCAAATCTCAACCTATCCAAGATACTGCATCCTAAAAGGGGAGGTGACTGTAGTCTTTCCACTCAGAAGCTTTTTCTCCAACTTTTTGGTAGAAACTGACAAGAAATGAGAAAGAACGGTACAGGGCGCATCTGTAGAGTTGGTCCCTTCGCTCAACAATTGTTCATATATTTGCATGTTTGCTTTGTCTCTATGTGTGTGTGTGTCATTTTTTAAATCAATGAATCATTTACTTTTGGTGGTGCTGGGTCCTCCCTGCTGCTTTCTCTCGCTGCAGTGAGCAGGGGTGACCCTTCGCTGTGGTCCACGGGCTTCCAGTTGCAGTGGCTTCTCCTGTTGCCGAGCGCTGAGTCTTGAGTGGGGGCTCAGTAGCTGTGGCTCACGGGCTTAGCTGTTCTGTGGCAAGTCGGATCTTCCCGGACCAGGGACTGAACCTGTGTCCCCTACTTACTCGGAAGTAAGACAACAACTGTCTTGGCCTGCCTGCAATTTTGTCCCATCCAAGGCAAGTCTGGGGGAACATCCCCTGCCTAATTCCATCCTAGGTAAACTAGAACAGTCAGTCTTCTTCACTAGGAGCCAATCAAACTTCCTATCTTGCACTGGATTGTTGTATCAATTTCGTACTGAGTCTCTTTCACTTTTTTTTTTTCAATTTGGCATGTGGGATCTCAGTTCCCCGACAAGGCATCAAACCTGTGCCCCCTGCATTGGAAGCACAGACTCTAACCAGTGCACCGCCAGGGAAGTCCCTACTGAGTTTCTTTTAACCACACGCGTCACCAGATTATACTCGGAAATTTCAAAATTTTAAATTAAATATCTAATGAAATCTCCTGACAGCCAGAGCAAGAATTGTTTAGGGAGCGAGGGTGGTTTTTCCACGGAGAGCTGGCACAGGCACCCGATAGACCCAGTCTTCCCAAGGAAAACCTTCGCAAGGGAAAACAATTGATTGCTACTTCCCAAAACAGTTTTTCTTTTGTTCCCTTTGCTGTCTTTGGTCTGACTTGTTTTTATGTTTCAGAAGGGTTTACAGGTGAGTTGATGGATGGACTCACAGGCACAGGCAAGGCCAACAGGAAAATAAAGTGTTCAGATGCTGGACCGCTGGCCGCTAGGCCACTGGCCACTACCGCTGAGACACTTGATCGCTCCTGCAACTCCTTGTCACAAGATGCTGTCAAGGAGGAATCACGGGGTGGATATTAGACCTTCAACGGTGTGTTCAGGACGTTCCTGTCCACAAAGCCCTCAGGGAAGAAATGTAGGGACCAAGGTAACATCCAAGATCAGGGTCCCGCTCTGCACACAGGCGGACGGACACCTCGGTCTGAGCATCTCTCCTCTCTGAGGCTCGGTTTCCTCGTCTCCAGCTTCTCTGGCCACCTTCTTCCTGGCCGGCTTCATTTCAGGCTCTCCCAGGAATGAACACCTGGGGCTCCAAACCCTTCCTCAGATTATAATTAGCATTTCCTTCCATCATCTCCAGGAAGTCACCTTTCTGACACAGCCCTGATAAAACCAGGGGAGGGTCAGGACACGGGCCGTGAACAGGCTTGCAGGGTCTGCAGCACCCTCTTGCTGCCCCAGAAAAGCACAAATGATGCCCCTGGCCCTCAGCCCTGGAGAGCAGCCCCATCTCATCCACCCTTTTTGCCCGTCCTGTCCTTCCTACGGATCGGGAAGGCCTCGCTTCCCTTCTTTCAGCATCGTTATGAAACGATGGGAAATATGCTGGAACGAGGCGCAGAGACTGGCCCTAAATCAGCAGAGTACTCTGTGCTCCGAGCCTATCAGCTTCCTTCTCAGCGTCTCCAGTCGGACATTCAAGGAACGGCTCATTCTCAACCTTCACTGTGTCCTCAACACAACTCTTAATGCCCTTTAAGACATTCCTCCCCTAACGTTTCCCCAAAGCGTTAGACACGTCCCTGTTTATCCAGCTGCTCAAGACAGAAACCTGGGAGTCATTCCTGATGCTGCGATTTCTGCCACATCCCACGTGCTCTTGTCAGGTGAGTCTGACCTTCAGTACACGGCTGAGCTCTCCTTCCCGCCAGCTCCACTGTGGTCCCTTGAATCAAAGCAGCCGCTGCCTGGTGCCTGAGCTAATCAAGCATCTCTACATTTCCAGCTTCCTCTTCACCCTCCTACTATCTAATCGCTGTTCAGCAACTACTGAATAATCTTTTCAAAGACATCGATCAGCTCAAATCTCTCCCTTATTCAAACTCTGCCAAGAGTTTCCCACCGAATTTATAATTAGATTCTCAACATCTGCCTTGCTGCTTCTCTTCTCACCGGGGCCATCTTGCCTCTCTCCACTTTCTCCCTTCCCCGCTGCAACCAGCTGCAAAAGGCATCTTGCTGTCCCTCCAACGCACTAGGTCCATTAGACCGTTTACCTTGCTGTGCTTATCCCTTGGGCTGCGCTTCATTCAGACGCCACCATTGCCACCTACCTGTCACCCCATGCCCACCATCCCTGCCCCACTTACCCCTCTCTGCCCTCTTGCACACATCACACGGTGTGTCCTATCCACGTGCCGTGTGAGAATCTGCAATGCTGAGAACACTTCCGGTCCGGAGTAGGCACTCAGTCAATCCTTATCAAATTCATTAATGGATGGAACACCATTATTCCAATTAAGACAAACGAAGATGCTGACATGGCAGATAAACAAAATTACCTTCTGTGCTTTGCCATTTTGTGTAACTGCTCTTCATTCAATTTCAAAAGAAGATTTAGGGACTTTCCTGGTGCTCCATGGTTGCGCCTTCCAATGCAGGGTGTGCACGTTCAATCTCTGGTTGGGGAGCTAAGATTCCATGCGCCTCCCAGCCAAAGAAACAAAACAGAAAACAGAAGCAATATTGTAACTGATTCAGTAAAGACTTTCAAAATGGTCCACATTAAAAAATATATCTTAACAAAGAAGATTTACCTGGTGGACAGTTTTACCAAACTGGTCACCAGCACATTTCTGTCCTCGTAAAACAGCACTTCGTTCCTTTTCCTCCAGGCCCTTATTACCACTCGTAATTATCTTATTTTAACCGTCACTACCCCCTTCTCAACTGTCTCATCTATTTTAAGATGAAAGCTCATCTAGAGCAGTAACTTTCTCCTGCTTGTTCCTGGCTGTATCCCCAGTGCTGAGCAATGGCCTGGCACCCAGTGGGCGCCCCAAATACCATGTGTCGAATGGATAATTGAATCAGAAAGTAACCGGAACTGGAAATCTCATTAAAAGAGATCGTGAGCACTAGTCCATTGTATATGTCTGCCACGAGTTATTTATCCAGTCCTCTGTCTGGACATGTAGGCTGTTGCCATGTCCTGTAGTTCCGCTGTGAACATAAGGACGCGAGTGTCTTTCTGAGTGCCGGTTTTGTCTGGGTGTGTCCCCAAGGAGTGGGATTGCTGGGGCATAGGTGGCTCTATTTTTAGTTCTCTGCCGAAGCTCCCTGCTGTCCCTTAGTGCCTGCACCAACCTACGTTCCCACCAGCGGCTCAGGCGTATTCCCTTTTCTCCACACCCTCTCCAGCACTTGGTATTTGTAGACTTTGTCATGCTGACCGTTCTGCCTGGTGTGAGGTTGTACCTCACTGTCGTTTTGGTTTGCATTTCTCTAACAATTAGTGATGTTGAGCATCTTTTCACATGCCTGCTGGCCATCTGTATGTCTCCTTTGGAGAAATGTCTATTGAGGTTCTTCTGCCCATTTGGGGGGAATATATGCGCGTGTACCTGAGTCGCTTTGCTGTACAGGAGAGATCGGCACAACATGTCAGTCAACTCTACTTTCATTAAAAAGATAAAATTTAATTTTGAAAAAAGGTCACGAGCGCTTCAAGAACAATAACTAGATTTTTTTCTTCTTTACTCCAGGCCAAGAGCCTAACCTGGTGCTTTGCGCTTAGCAAGAGTTCAATCATCATATTTATTGAGTTGAACTTCACTGGGCAAGCCAAGTTTCAGAGGCTCCATGCCCTAATTAGAAAAACTCTTCTGGAGAGGATAAAGGCTTGGAGGAGGAGGTTGTCAGGAGACCCATGTTCCCAGCTTGGCAGGAGACAGACAAAGGGTTCAATGGGCTCATTTGCATTTGTTTTGCATAAATATGCGAGCTGAGTGGCGAGCTGGTGTCTCTAAGTATGTCAAATGGCAACTGACTGTTTTCAAGTAGGACATTCAGGATCTGACAACCAGTTTCTCACCCCCAGAAGAAGACTCTTCATCGGTCCTGGTTATGGGGAGACACCTCGAATATGGATGAGCAAACATCCCTGGACTGGGCCCTCCCTACGCCCTGGTCACTGCCAGCCACTTCCCCACGCTCAACCCCCACCGAGTCCTTGGCAAGCCTGCCTAAGGTGTGGCAACTTCCAACAAGGCCCCCGTTGACAGAGCCTAAAACAAACCTCCCTGTTCACACAAGAGTTCGGTGGATGGAAAGAGCCAACTTGGGATGCTGGCTAAGGCTCCCAGGGCAGAAGAGAAGCTTCTAACAGAAAACAGCACTTGAAAAAAAAAAATCATCTTTTCTGGAGCCAACACGGAGTGCTAGGAAGGCTCAGACACACCATGGTATTTTTTTTTCTTTCCCAGTTAATCCAGTCACCCTGATTTGCATGGGATTTGCATAAACAGCACGATGTATTCAAGCAGCTCTCACTTCAAGAGCCAAGATTAAGGTTACGGATTTGTCCCACCCACGGTAGTTTTGTTCAACTTCCACTGTGGAGAAGCTCAGGGGCACCTAAAATAGCTCTTTATATACTGAAGGGGGTGGAAAGGATACAGATGAGATGGAGAAACGGAGAGGGTCTGCGGCCAGGGGATGGGGCACCCTGTCCTGGCTCCCAGGAGGGGAGGTTGAACAATATGAATTTTAAAGTTGCTCCCGGCTCTGGAATTCTATCAGTCTCTGCAGGGTGCCAGGCACCAGAGGGCTGGCCTCTCCAGCGCCAGGGATGACCCTGGGAGGGAGATGTACTGAGGCCAGGTCCAGGCTCAGCTAATATTTGTGGAAGGCTTTTCTGTGACAGCCACTGTCACGTGGGGGAAGGGGGGGCGTGACTGGAGTGGACAAGGGGAGGGTGGGCAGGAAGGAATGTGAATTTCTCCCACTGGCCCCAGCACCATTACCTCTGCCCAGGAAACCGCGATAAGTCCTTTAAAAGGCTTTTACTTAGGAACTGCTTTCAACGAAGCTATCAAGCCTTAGCTGGTCCTCAAATAAGGGACAGGAACTCCTTGGAAGAAAAGCTATGGCAAACCTAGACAGTGTATTAAAAAGCAGAGATACCACTTTGCAGACAAAAGTCCACATAGTCAAAGCTATGGTTTTTTCCAGTAGTCATGTACAGATGTGAGAGTTGGACCATAAAGAAGGCTGCTGCTGCTACTGCTAAGTCGCTTCAGTCGTGTCCAGCTCTGCGCGACCCCATAGACGGCAGCCCACCAGGCTCCCCCGTCCCTGGGATTCTCCAGGTAAGAACACGAGTGGGTTGCCATTTCCTTCTCCAAAGGAAAGTTAAGTGCTGAAGACTGATGCTTTGAACTGCAGTGCTGGAGAAGACGCTTGAGAGTCCCTTGGGCTGCAAGGAGATCAAACCAGTCCATCCTAAAGAAATCAATCCTGAATATTCATTGGAAGGACTGAAGCTGAACCTCCAATACTTTGGCTACCTGATGTGAAGAACTGACTCATTTGAAAAGACCCTGATGCTGGGAAAGATTGAAGGTGGGAGGAGAAGGGGATGACAAGATGAGATGGTTGCACAGCATCAGCAACTAGATGGACATGAGTTTGAGCGTCTCCGGGAGAAATTGAAGGACAGGGAAGCCCCGTATGCTGCCGTCCATGGGGTCACAAAGAGTCGAAAACAACTGAGCAACTGAACAACAACTCAGAAGCACTTGGCACAGGTCAGTAGTCACGTTGCAGCGCCCAGGGTCAGGCCTGACTCGGGGCGCTTCCAAATGTGCCTTCCCACCCACCATTCATTCTCCCAGTGCCAAAAGGGTCCTGGAATTCCCTGTGTTTTTGGCTTGGAGGTAGTTGCCTTGACCCAAGCTCTCAGACTGCACACTCAGCCGGCCCAACCTTAGCTTCTGCACTGTACCAAGAAAGATCCCGGTAAAGCAAACGAAGGAAGCGATTTTCCAAGAGGTGAGTGGACATCACGCAGGATAGTGAAGAAGAGGGATCGGGGAGCAATGTCCAAGGCCCCTGTCTCTTTCTCCCCAAGGTCTGCTGCGTGCATGGCTTACACGATTATGAGCGCTAAGTGGGCAGCTGCCATCTCATGCAGCCAGCTCGCAGGGACGCCTGCCCTGCGAGAGGGAGAGAGGAGGCACTGAAGGGCAAGTGAAGCCAAGCCAAGGGAACCTTCCTGGCTTGGCTTCGTTAGGCACCGCTCACTTTGTCTTCATGAAATCAAATAGGTCACCCCTCTACTCCAGAACGTCACGGCCGAGGGGCAAGAGAACTGGATGAGACGAAAGCAGACAAAACCAGAACAGCGGCGTCTAGGCTTAACCCTAACGGTTGGAAGCTGCGGCGCTTGTTCAAGTCATTTTCATTCTCCAGGGGTTTTGCTTGTCCATCTTCCTGGTGAAATGGAGATTTGAAAAGTCTGCCTTACTTATCCTCCCAAGGTGATCGAGAAGCACAGAGAGGGTCTCACAGGTGCTGATGGGAACAAACAGCTGTCAAGCAAGGTCCCTGGCTTAACACATGCCTCTAAAAACAGATGTCCCTAAAATTTCTTCCAACTTGACCACAAATTCAGAGCTATTCTGATCATCCTGAATTTGTTCCCTTGAACATTTTATGATCCATTTCATTTTTTTCATTTCCTTTTTTTTTCTTTCCTGAGAAATACTGAAAAAAAAAAAGAAGAAGAACTAGGGATTTCTGTTTTTTTTTTCCTCTATCTACATGCAGCTTCTTTAACAGCCAGTAGGATATACATGCCTGACCCATGGGAACAATAACTCATCATGACCTTATGGCTTAAGAAAGCCTTTGTTGCACAGCATCAGCAACTAGATGGACATGAGTTTGAGCGTCTCCGGGAGAAATTGAAGGACAGGGAAGCCCCGTATGCTGCCGTCCATGGGGTCACAAAGAGTCGAAAACAACTGAGCAACTGAACAACAACTCAGAAGCACTTGGCACAGGTCAGTAGTCACGTTGCAGCGCCCAGGGTCAGGCCTGACTCGGGGCGCTTCCAAATGTGCCTTCCCACCCACCATTCATTCTCCCAGTGCCAAAAGGGTCCTGGAATTCCCTGTGTTTTTGGCTTGGAGGTAGTTGCCTTGACCCAAGCTCTCAGACTGCACACTCAGCCGGCCCAACCTTAGCTTCTGCACTGTACCAAGAAAGATCCCGGTAAAGCAAACGAAGGAAGCGATTTTCCAAGAGGTGAGTGGACATCACGCAGGATAGTGAAGAAGAGGGATCGGGGAGCAATGTCCAAGGCCCCTGTCTCTTTCTCCCCAAGGTCTGCTGCGTGCATGGCTTACACGATTATGAGCGCTAAGTGGGCAGCTGCCATCTCATGCAGCCAGCTCGCAGGGACGCCTGCCCTGCGAGAGGGAGAGAGGAGGCACTGAAGGGCAAGTGAAGCCAAGCCAAGGGAACCTTCCTGGCTTGGCTTCGTTAGGCACCGCTCACTTTGTCTTCATGAAATCAAATAGGTCACCCCTCTACTCCAGAACGTCACGGCCGAGGGGCAAGAGAACTGGATGAGACGAAAGCAGACAAAACCAGAACAGCGGCGTCTAGGCTTAACCCTAACGGTTGGAAGCTGCGGCGCTTGTTCAAGTCATTTTCATTCTCCAGGGGTTTTGCTTGTCCATCTTCCTGGTGAAATGGAGATTTGAAAAGTCTGCCTTACTTATCCTCCCAAGGTGATCGAGAAGCACAGAGAGGGTCTCACAGGTGCTGATGGGAACAAACAGCTGTCAAGCAAGGTCCCTGGCTTAACAATGCCTCTAAAAACAGATGTCCCTAAAATTTCTTCCAACTTGACCACAAATTCAGAGCTATTCTGATCATCCTGAATTTGTTCCCTTGAACATTTTATGATCCATTTCATTTTTTTCATTTCCTTTTTTTTTCTTTCCTGAGAAATACTGAAAAAAAAAAAGAAGAAGAACTAGGGATTTCTGTTTTTTTTTTCCTCTATCTACATGCAGCTTCTTTAACAGCCAGTAGGATATACATGCCTGACCCATGGGAACAATAACTCATCATGACCTTATGGCTTAAGAAAGCCTTTTGTGATTCGGTGACTGTAAAATACAGAAGATTTTCCCAAAAGGAGTAGAGTTTTGACTTTCCATGGTCTTACGATGCCTAGGAACCAAACTTACCTATTAAGATGTGAAACAGAAAGTCCTGTTCCCATTTTGGATGCTGGCATCCTGTCAAGCTTTAGATGTCCATGGATTTCTTAGTCCAACTTTAAAGTTTCTAATCTTTAATGATCCTGCTTCACTTCTCTCTGTCTTTATAAAGTAGCCAGGAGACTCAAAAAATTAAACTTGAGGAACCTTCCCCATTGCACTTCGGCTGGTTTCCCACTTTTAAAAGCCCGTTTTCCTCTCAAATCCTTGGATCTCCATGGCCGGGCTCAGTCACTTCAGTCGTGTCCGACTCTTTGTGACCCCCATGGACTGTAGCCCACTAGGCTTCCCTGTCCGTAGGATTCTCCAGGCAAGAACGCTGGAGTGGGGTGCCACTTCCTTCTCCAGGGGATCTTCCCCACCCAGGGATCAAATCCTCATCTCCTGCATGGCAGGCGGATTCTTTACTGCTGAGCCACCAGGGAAGCCGTGAGACCATCGAGCCCTAGTTATTTATTTACAGAAGGTTGGGATGCTCTCCTTTCCATCACGAAATGTTGCCAAAGTCCAGGCACAGGGGGACATGGGGAGGGAAAAAATAAACCCCATATTGTTGCAATCCCCGCCTCCCCCCTGGTCATTAATTGCATCCTGCTGGGAGCCTCCCTGCTCTCGGGGTGAGCATGTGTCAAACACATTTCCCTCTTCTCAGCACTTGCCAAGGGTGTGTTAGCCTCTCAGTTTTGAGACACAGAGAGAGACCAGAGGAAGGAGAGGGGGGAGGATGACAGCCGTGCGGCAGGCTGGGGTCAGGCTCTGGGCTAAAGCCTGTGAGTCAGAGGAGGGGAGGGTGCTCAGCCTTTCTGCAGGGAGCAGCTGGTGGCTGGGCAGGCCGAAGGGACCCACCGTGGTGACCGGAAGTGAGGAGGCTGCAGACTCGGCTGGGGTCTCCTTGCATGTGGCGGCAGCCGATCTTCACTCCACCCCCACCCCCACCCTCATTCATTCTCAGCGCCCCTCATCAACAACCCCCAACACGGCTGCTTCTCCTCCCAGCTGTTTTGAATTCTTCCAAGAAAGCAAAGTTGAAAAATCCTTCCTGCATGTGGATTTCTCCCGGAGGGACCGCAAGGTACATCGCCAAGGGACCAGGACCAGGAGGTTCTTCTCTTTTTCAAAAAATTTCATTTATTTATTTACCTTCAGCTGGGCTAGCTCTTCATTGCTGCGTGAGTTTTCTCTGGTTGTGGTGAGCGGAGGCTTCCCTGTGGCAGAGCACAGGTTCTCAGGCACACGGACTTCAGTAGCTTTGGCGCATGAGCTCGGTAATTGTAGCTCAAGGGCTCTGGAGCACCAGCTCAATAGTTGTGGCGCATGGGCTTAGTTGCTCTGAGGCATGAGGGATCTTCCCAGATCAGAGATCTTCCTGGGTCAGGCATCGAACCCGTGTCTTCGGCATTGGCAGGTGGATTCTTAACCCCTGAGCCACCTAGGAAGCCCTAGTCTGTTGTTTGGAGCAGACACAAGCTGGGGCTTCCTTAGTCAGCCCTGCCCAGGGGCAAGAGTCTGGCATCCCAGAGCTGTTCCCCACGCGTTCGATCCCAGTCCGCTTCAGCAACTCCCCTCAAGGAACTGGAGGTACCAGTTTGTTTTCTGCCACCTGGCTTAGCCCTCTCTTCCCTCTGGCCCCAGCAACACAGAAAGAAATCAGATTCTTCTTGCAGATCAAGATGGGCTCAAAGAGATGCTGTTTCTTCGAGATACCGGAGAATATTCCCAAGATCTGGAGTGGGAGTCATCAAGCCTTCCTTTGGTTTCATCCCAGTTTCTCCCCTTTGTAGGGTTATACGCAATGTCTCCCACACGTCACTGGTCTCATGCCTGCCCGGTCCTTGGGATGCATTGTAAAACTGGCTGGGAAGTGATGATCACCAGCTGGCACAGCATAACAGCACCACTAAGATGCCCAGCCTAGAGGCAGAGAGGTCTTTGTGCAAATTTTCTCTCTTGGTCGTCTTATCTGCATAATCCGTCTTACCTGAACATTGCAAGCTTTAGGGTCATCATCCCTAAAGTTATTTTTTAAATTAATTTTTAAAAGACAGAGTGAGATTATGTTATGTAATCGTGTTGTAGAATATGCATCGTGCACAAGGCACTCAAGAAATCTCACTTTATTATTACAAGCAAAGTCAGAAGTGGTTATGTTCCTGACCAGGGTTCTCGGCCTTTTGCAACCTGTAGACATCGAGCCAGAAAGAAATCCAGGCAAGGCTTTTCTGGGGCCCCTGCTGTTGCAGGAGGGAGAGAGGAGACAGCACGTCCCTTGCTTGTTTCCCAAGATGGTGGGGGAGCCGGTTCCCTTTTCGGGATGAGAAGGCCTGTGTCCAGGGGTCAGGCCGGAGGAGGAGCTTAGGTGGTTCACCCGCTGTGATGTGCAGTGGGCATGCACAGGACCCAGCTTTTGCTCTTGGCTCTTCAGAAGTGCTGGTTGGACATTTTGGTCTTTTTGTATCTTGTTATGCTGTGATGGTGGTGGGGGATTCGTTGCTAGGTCATGTCCGACTCTGCAACCTCATGGATTGTAGCCCGCCAGCCTCCTCTGTCCATGGGATTTTCCAGGCAAGAATACTGGAGGGGGTTGTCATTCAAAATCTGCCACAAATGCACGTGTGTGCAGTTATTTTTAGTCCCTAATAGTTTCTTTGTGATTTGTTGCTGGAGCAGACATTTGTCCAGGTGCAAGTGCTGCAGCTAAAGGGCCCCAGGTCCCAGCCTGCCTCCGTGAGAGTGACATCTGGAAGCGCCTGTTGGGTCCACCGCGTTTCCCAGTGCCATCTCCTGGCCATATTGCTCCTCCTGCCTCGTTCAAGGTCGTCTCCTCTCTGGGCCAAGAGCACCTGCATGTTCACCAGCCACAAACCCTTCACCATCCCATGAAAACTCAACCCAAAAAATGACAGGCAAAAGCAAAACAACAACCCCAAACACGAAAAGCCAGCATCTGGCTCTCCGTGGATGGTCGCTTCACTGTCATCCGGCCCATCACCCACCTCTGCACTGACTACACAGCTGTCCTTCCCGCCACACTCAGCCCCAGCATCGTGCCTGTCCCCCCGGTCGGTATCTCGAACCCCAGTCACAGCCAGCTCCTCCAGGCAGCCCGAGGCCCGACACCACCTGCTGGAAAGAAAACCCTCCTCTCCGTGGAAACTGCACCGGGGCGCCCCTGCCCCGTCCCTGCCCCATCCCTGCCGCCCCCACCCCCCTGCTATCCCACTGCTGCTTCTGTGTGGCGAGTCAGGCCAAAACAAACAGCTCGCAGGGCCAGACCTCCAGCGAGCAGCGGCAGCACCGGGTTGGCAGGCTGTTTCAGGAAGCCACCGCCTCCCTCTCCTCCTCGCCCAGGGAGCCCTCCT
>SJYC01045425.1:0-17158 GCA_006408675.1 Madoqua kirkii | reverse complement strand
CCTTCCCTGTGTGGGGTGCCTGAATCCTGGGATTCACTCTGTCCTCTTTGAGAAACGGGAGGGTGTTCTGAGGTGCTGGAGAAGACGCCTGAGAGCCCCTTGGACTGCAAGGAGATCCAACCAGTCCATCCTAAAGGAAGTCAGTCCTGAATGTTCATGGGAAGGACTGAAGCTGAAGCTCCAATACTTTGGCCACCTGATGCAAAGAGCTGATTCTTGGAAAAGACCCTGACGCTGGGAAAGATTGAGGGCAGGAGGAGAAGGGGACAGCAGAGAATGAGATGGTTGGATGGCATCACTGACTCAATGGACATGAGTCTGAGCAAACTCTTGGAGATAGTGGAGGACAGAGGAGCCTGGCCTGCTTCGGTCCATGGGGTCGCAAAGAGTTGGACACAACTGAGTGACTGGACAATAACAAAAAGTCAGATAATGTAGAAAATGTTTTACTTGTGTTTTCCCCTTTAAACTCCATAAAGCCGTAAGTATTGATTACCCTCATCTCGTATCTAAGACACTGAGGCCCCAAAGACAAGTGTCTTGCTCAAGGTCACTCGGTTGGTAATGGGCAGAACCTGAGCCTTCTGGCTTCATAGTCAGAAATTTCCATCAAGTTGCTGCCGCTGCCAGTAGCTTTGGGACTGCTGCTATAATGTACATACTTAGTCCCATCATCTAAGCCATCTATGGGCTCAGGGGCCCCCATCTAAATCAGGTAAACAGTCTGCATGCGTCATTTTGGCTAACGGCGGCAGTCCTTAATGTTGATGCTCTTAGGAGCTGCTTGATACGGGCAATGGTGCTGGGCGAGGTGAGTGGAGACGGAGTGTCAGCGGTGGCATTGGTGGTGGCGATTGTGGTGATGAGGAGCTCGTGGTGATTACAACAGTGACTGGTGATGGTGGCACTGGTGATGGGGACAGTGGTAGAGGTGATGATAAGTTGATGGTGGTTGTGGTGGTAACAGTGAGGATGGTGCTCATGGTGGTCTAACGAGGATGAAGGTGGTGATGGTTCTGTGTTCCTGTTACAGTTGGAATAATCCAAGACATAAATAAACCAGCTAGTTGGCCTTCTCTGTCTCTAAAATCCTCCCTTGCACCCCACACTCCACTTCCTCATCTTTGGATTTTGTAAAACATGTCCCGAGTTCCAAACCTTTGTGTGCTGGTAGGAGCATCTGTAAGATGATACGACAGCCTTGTGTTTATTTATTTTTGGAAAGATGTAAGGGAGACAGCTTCTCTTATTTAAACAAAACAGAGTCCCCAAAGTCTCAAAACTGGAGGCCCGCCTCCAGGAAGGAAGGGAGGGCTGGCCAGCCGGCTGCTGTCTTTGCCGAGCTGCCCCTCTCCCCGCCGTCTCCCTGACTCCCCCCCCGCAGTCCTGTCAGCCCCGCTGTGAAGTACTGCTCATCCTGCAGAACTCGGGCCGAGTGTGGGCTGCCACCTGCTCCCTTGGCTCCCTTCAGCCCAGCTGAGAGGCTGGAATTTCGATGAGAAAGGGGCAGAAACAGAGATGGAGAGACAGAGAGACTGAGAAAGGAAACCCAAAAGGGAAACAAAACACAGGATGTTTAGCCAACATCCAGGTTGCAAAGCTCACTTCTCTGAACATTTGCAGCAAACTCACCCCCAGGCTCCCTGGCCAAGTCTCAGTCCCCACACTGCCTCATCAGCTCAAGGCACCTAGAACTATCTAGGAGACCTCTCCCAGGAACCACTCTCCCCAGAGTTCCCGATTTGTCCTCATGAGGAAGGGGTCAGAGGACTTATTATACATTCCTCTACTTCTAACTCAGCGGTAAAGAGCCTGCCTGCAATGCAGGAGACGTGGAGATGCCTGGAGATCAACCCCTGGGTCAGGAAGATCCCCTGAAGGAGGAAACGGCAGCCCATTCCAGTATTCCTGCCTGGGAAATTCCATGGACAGAGGAGCCTGGCAGGCTACAGTCCCCGGGGTTGCAGTCGGACATGACTGAACAACCACAAACTACTTCTTGTCCCTTTGTGCTCTCAGAGTCCAAGCAACGATCAACCATCTCCGCCACCCACCCGGGGCGCTCCATGCCAGCCCAGATGTGCAGCAACCCCGAAATAAGTGAACACACCCTCGAGGTGTCTGGCCTGCCTCTTAGGATCAGCCTAGCAGTACAACAACCTCATGAGCTTACAGTCCCTTTCTAGCTAATTTCAGCCCCAACGCAACAGAGCAGACACCAGCTCGGAGGACTCATGGCAGCATCAAGGTTGAAAATCCGGAGCGAAGAACCGCTGTCAGCCACCTCCCTCCTACCCTGGTGAAGGCAACGTTGGAAAAGAAAAAAATAAGAGAATGCAAACTTCAAACTCAAAGGAGAATAATTCAAACCTCCCTGGGGCTGCAAACCGAATTACTTTAATGACAACTGAATTTCCTTTTGAAGCAGGAAACACGAGGTAAATCGAAAAACGGCACAGTGCACTTTTCTTTTATTTGTCTGGCTGGTCTTGTGTTCCTGGGTGACTTGGGGAAAATCTGGGCACTGACCAAGCAGAGCCAGCTCCCCACCCTGAGGTCTCCTGGGGTGGGCATGCTGACCTGAGGGTGTTGCCTCAGGACCCCCGAGCTGGCCTTCACCCAACTGCCCACTTTGGGACTCTTCTAGAAACACTCAGATAAAGGACACAGGATGAAAAAATGGAAAACAAGCATAGGCAGCATATCTGACCGGTTTTTTTTCTCCCCTTCACTATTCAAGTAACAATTTATGCCTGGTTGTTTTTTTTTTTTCGGACAGAAGATTTTATTTGTTTTTCTAGACTCCTACCCTGTTCCCATCCCAGAGGTGGGGCAGGCTGATATTTTTCTTTCAAGGCTGTACTAAAAATTCCTGCCTCCCTCATCCCTCTGAGTCCCAGAATCGCCACTGCCGTCAGCCGGTACCTCCTCGAGACGGTTGGCGAGCCCAGCCTCCCCCATCCCTATGCGATCTGGGGTGGCCTTGAAGCATTTAAGACAAGGAAGATACGAGACATTCTCCCCTCGCCTATCTCTCCAGCATGTTACTTGAGGATTCCAATTGTTTCCTTTTAGCAGAACATCTCTAACAAAGCTCCTCCTGCGTTATCACTCCCTATGGTATAATGAGTTCCAATCTTTCCACAGAAGTAAAACTGTTGCCGTGTGCCGTGTCTCAACCCTCAGCTGGTGGCGCTAGAGTGGGGTTCGGGGAGGGAGGGTGGTCAGGAGGGAGGCTTAGTCTGCAGCCTGGGACTCAGAGGGTTAAGTTAGCCTGGCCGCAGAAACAGAAAGAGGAACCTCGAGGCATGGCATTCCCTGGTCCCAGATGGGGGATGCTTAATAACACCCATCCGCAAATCAGCTTGTTTGGTTATCTTGGAGTGTGTGCTGGGGATAACTCATCCTGGCTGGTCCATCCGGATGTAGCCTTGCTCAAAATCAAGCCTTATACAGGAGTCTTATCCCCCAGGGCTGCCTCCTCCCGGGCTGATAAAGAGTTTCATCATGGATGATTCAAGGGGTTGAGATGCGAGCTCTGGTGATAGCTAATGAGGCCTCCAGCCCTCAGCTGACCTCACTCTCCGCTTGTTGACAGGTTCGGTGAGGCTGGCCAAGTAGCATCATCCCATCGGAGCCAAGACAAGTGATCTCCGGCTCTTGCACACATGTTCCCCACCCCACCCCCACCTCCCTGTGCCTCCAAATCCTCCTGGATCGCAGTCCACCTCCCGCATCGAGTCAGAGCAGCGAGTTAGAGCCTGGCCGCTTCTTCCTTCTTCCCAACACTCTTCTTCCCTCTCAAACAGTTTGGGACCTGAGTAGGTGGTTTGGAGTCTTGAGTCACTTACAAGCATACAGTAGACCCAACCCTCTTGTGTTCAGAGAAGATTTTAAACTGGGAAGAAACACACACATACACAGCCCAGCTGGAGCTCTGGCGGAGACTAGAGGCCTCTTATCACCCACACAGCCAGCAGCAGCGACGGTCCCCAGCTTCCGGGGTCCAGGTACGTGACTGGATGAGGTCAGAGATTTCCAAGCAGCTCTGAGTAGTCCGGGTGGGTACCAGACAGGCTGGTCCAGGACACGATGTTTTCTCTGAGCCTTCTAAGAGTTAAGGATCGCTTTGCAAACACTTGAAGGGACAGAAAGTGCTGGCAGGGTTTTGGAGAAATCCTGCCCCCTTTTCACCCACATGGCCAATTCTTGGGGACCAGAGCTCACAGTGATCTGCAGCTTGGGCTGTGTCCACGCCGGGCTCACGGCTGAGGCTGAAAAGCCTCCAATTCCGGTGCCAATTTAATCCACAGAGAAAGACCCAAGGGCCTCAGTCATACTAATGATAAATCACACTCCTGACCGCCAAGCAACGCTTTGCTGTTCTCTATAGGCTTTTTGTACATATTATCTGATCCTCACGCCACATCTGTGAGTTGGATATTGCTAACTCTTCCTTTTTGATAAAGGAGGAAATTCAGCTTAGTGAGAGCAGAATGAGGATGCCAGCTTTGGACCTCTGACCCCAGAGCCTTTGCTCCTTCTTTGCGGAGGAAATTTAATCATACTTGGAAATGGACTTGAAGACTTAAAGACACAATGATGAGATTAACAAAGGCAAGGTGACAGAAGAATGGAGGACGTTTTCCTTTTAAGAATCTTTGAATTGCTTTACCTGAGCATCTGGTGAATTTAATTGCTCGTTACTTTATGTAGTTGATCCATGGATATTGCAGAACATTTTAAAAAGGCTGGTAAGAAAAAGGAAAAGATAAACCATTAGCCATAATTCAAGCCACTGTGTATGTGTACATACAGACGTGTGTGCGTTCGGTCACTCAGTTGTGGCCAGCTCTTCACAACTTCACAGACTGTAGCCCACCAGAGTCCTCTGGCCATGGAATTTCCAAGCAAGAATACTGGAGCGAGTTGCTGTTTCCTACTCCAGGTGATCTTCCCATCCCAGGGACTGAACCTGCATCTCCTGTGTCTCCTGCGTTGGCAGGTGGGTTCTTTACCACGGTGCCACCTGGGAAGCACATATAGATATATGTGCTCGTATTTCCTTATAGAGTTGTTCGATTTTTTATATACATAAATATTACATATAATATCACACATTAATGTATATTCACCGTATATTCTTATAGATCCCCGCATAGCCCTTCTTTTTTTTTTTAACTTAGAAACATAGATATATGCTGGAACTATCTTTCCCGGTCAGTGGATAGGTTTATATTAATCTTTAATGATTGCTTCATGTTCTATCGTACTGATATTATTGGACACTGACACTGTTTTCATTTTTTTATAATTGCAAATTCTGCTGTAATGAAGTTTCTTATGCACATATCATTGTGCAGCTGTCTGATTATTTCCCTAAGATCAGTTCCTGGAAGTGAAATAACTTGGTCAAAACACACCAAGATTTTCAATCTGTTTTGCCAAAGGGTGTGCCTTTTTACACACAGTCCCAGCAGCCAAATCTAGGAGTCAAGTCTTCGTGGAAGGACATGCAAGTATGGGGAGAGCCTGAAGGAGGGGTCAGCATGCCAGCCACGTTTAAGGGGATCTTGCATGCCATGAAGCAAAGATGGGGTTTGGATTCTAGGGGTTAGAGAGATATTAAAGTTTTGGGGCTTCACACTTGGCTCAAGTGGCAAAGAATCCGCCTGCCAGTGTGACAGCTTCGGGAAACCTGAGTTCCATCCCCATCCCCGGGTCGGGAAGGTCCCCTGGAGGAGGAAATGGCTGCCCACTCCAGTCTTCTTGCTTGGAGAATCCCCCGGAAAGAGAAGCCTGGTGGGCTACAGTCCAGGGGGTCACTCACACAAAGTTTTTGTCAGAGATTGGGCTAATGGTAAAGGCAAAAGAAAGGAAAGATTGGAAGAGGGAGATACTGGAATAGCAAGTAGCCGTGATGGGACGGACGAGATGGTTGGGTGGCATCATAGACTCAATGGATGTGAGTTTGAGCAAACTCTAGGAGATAGTAAAGGACAGGGAAGCCTGGTGTGCTGCAGTCCACGGGGTCACAATGAGTCGAACACAACTGAGCAACTGAACAACAGCTGATGGAAAGGGAAAATGGAGAACTAAGGGCACCAAGATGGGCTGTAAGGGAGGGGCACAGGGGAGAAGAGAGAAGAAAGGGAAAGCAGAGAAGGACGCAGAGGAAGGAGAGGAGGAGGGAAATAAGTTGGAGCCGTGGACCGTATGTGTGCTAAGTCGCTTAACTCACGTCTTTTCAATCCCACGGACCATAGCCCGCCAGGCTCCTTTGTCTATAGGATTCTCCAGGCAAGAATACTGGAGTGGTTGCCATCTCCTCTTCCAGATGGAAGGTATGGGGATAATTAAAGATGATACAAAGCTTCTGAGTCTGAGCATCTGGGAGAACAGGGATGTTAATAACACCAAAGAACACGGAGGAAGATTTCAAGGAGAAGTGGAATTCGGGTTGAGGAGTCTGCTTGTAACATTCACACAGAGCTGGTCCTCAGGCTGGCTGTGCGGGACTGGGATCTGCCTTGAAGGCAGATTGGAGAGTCAGCTTGGAATCCACAGTCCAGGCTGCAGGAGGTGAAGAGCTGGAGGACAAGGGGGCTTGGACAGGTTCCTAGAGAACACCAACTTGCTCATTGTGGAGGAGACAAAAGAGCCAAGGAGGATGGTGCAGAGAGGAAGAGAGAATGGGATGCATCTATGTGACGGAATCTGAGCATGTTGGAAAGGATGCCAAGGGGCCAATAGAAAACCACGAAGGAGCCGTTCCAGCTGACCACACTGGAGAGACCCGCGTCGGTAGAGAAGGGCTCCGTCCAGCTTGCCCCAAGCCTGTGTCAAACCTGGTCTGCATCTTCACTATGCTCAAAGCACAGTGTACACCAGGCCCAGAACAGTGGCGAGAAGGGGCCTCCGAGGTCTGATCCAGCCAAGAAGGTTGCCACCTCGCTGGCCTGGCTCAGACTGTTTAAGCCTGATTGGGGGCAGGGCGGGGAGGGGCTGAGAGAGTCGTCCCCAGGAAACTCTTTTTGTGAATTCTCAACATGCATGCATAACATCCAGAGAGGGTCAAAGATGAAACAAGATTCCCACCTCTGCACGCTCTGTTAAAGCCATGAGACAACAGTAGCCTCGTCAAAAATTCTGAAGTTCCAGCCCAGAATAAGGAAAGGAAGATTTTATTCTCTATGTGGGGGAGGCAGTAAATTTCCCATCTTAATTCGACAAAACGTAAAGGTCTTCGGGCTGACACAGATACCACCCTCCCTCTTAAAACATAAAATCTTGAGTTACAGTAAAATCATTCTCCCGGAGAAGGTGAGAGGCTGTTTATAATCTCCGTGTCTTGGGCGTCTCTGAGAGCAGTTTCCGAGGCTGCCTGGCTCTGTGCTCAGTACCCGAGGGTGGGCGCAGCCCTCCAGCCAAATCCCTCCGCTCTACTTTGCCTCCCCCAGAATTCAGCGGAGAGCACACACCAGGCGGAACAGAACAGTGGCAACGATGACAAATGGACCGAGCTGCCCCAGGGCCCCTCACTCGCCGTTACCATGGCGACAGCAGCTGGCAAAGCCAGGAGATCAGGAAACATCCGTCAGGGACAGTCTGGTGGACGCAGGTATCTGGGGACTCAGTCTGAACCAACAAGATCCATCAGGGCAGTCTACTGGGGGCTGAAGGGGAGCAGGCAGGGAGACGGGGAACTAGGGGCAGGGGCTCAGCTTCAAACAGGTGGGCCTTGTCCTCGAGACTGAACGCCTCTTTCCTTTCCACAGAGCATTGTGGCTTTCTGGTCATTGCTGACACCACACACCAAAGCTGTGTTTTCTTTCCAGTATGTTGATTTCTTCTTCCCTTTTTAACTTCACCTACAAGTCTAGAGAGCCTCAAAGATGAGCAGCTGGGCATATGCTCAAGAAGGTATGAAAAGAGGCAGAATATTTGACAGAAGGTCACTGGAGCCCCTTCGACCATTTTGGAGAGTGAGCAGCAAACCTGAATACCATCCACTCTTTCCAATCAGGACAGACTAAGTAAGCACACCCTCTACTTTTACAGGCAGAGAGGCATCTATTTATAAGTGTCCATGGGATTCTCCAGGCAAGAATACTAGAGTGAGGTGCCATTCCCTCCTCCAGGGGATCTTCCTGACCCAGGGATCGAACCCAGGTCTCCTGTGTTGCAGGCAGATTCTTTACTGTCTGAGCCACCAGGGATGCCACAGAAAGGGAGCTGAGGTTACTTTAAAAACTAAAAGCAGGACAACCATACGAGCCAGCAGTCCCACTCCTGGGCATGCTCTGAGAAACCATAACTCAAAAAGAGGCAGCACTGTTTGCAACAGCCAGGACGTGGGAGCGGCCAAACTGTCTGCCGCAGATGAACGGACAGAGACGATGCGGTGCGCGCACGCGGTGGACTGTTCCTCAGCCGCTAAAAGGGGTGGAACTGGGTCATCGTAGTAATGTGGACACCAACCAAGACCTGTCCAGTCAAGGCTGTGGTTACCAGTGGTCATGTATGGACGTGAGAGTTGGACTATAAAGAAAGCTGAGCACCGAGGAATTGATGCTTTCGAACTGTGGTGTTGGAGAAGACTCTTGAGAGTCCCTTGGACTGCAAGGAGGTCCAACCAGTCCATCCTAAAGAAGATCAGTCCTGGGTGTTCATTGGAAGGACTGATGTTGAAGCTGAAACTCCAGTACTTTGGCCACCTGATGTGAAGAGCTGACTCATTTGAAATGACCCTGATGTTGGGAAAGATTGAGGGCAGGAGGAGAAGAGGATGACAGAGGATGAGATGGCTGGATGGCATCACCGACTCAACGGACATGAGTTTGAGTAAACTCCGGGAGTTGGTGATGGACAGGGAGGCCTGGGGTGCTGCAGCCCATGGGGTCGCAAAGAGTCTGACACGACTGAGCGACTGAACTGAGTGACATGGATGGCCCCGGAGTCTGTCATACAGATCGAAGCAAGTCAGAAACAGAAACACAAAGCTCATATGTTAATGCGTATATACGGGATATAGAACAATGCTACAAACGAACTTATGTGCAGGGCAGGAAGGGAGATGCAGACACAGAGAACAGACAAGTGAGCACAGGGGGGAGGGGCGGGGGGGTGACCTGGGCGAGCAGCTCGGGCGTGTGTGCCCTGCCTCGTGAAACACAGAGAGCTGAGAGGGCAGCTGCTGAGGAGCGCAGGGAGCAGCTCAGGGCTCTGTGATGACCTAGAGCCGCGGGCGTGGAGGGGGAGGCTCAAGGGAGACGGGACACACGCATGCCTAGAGCTGACTCACTTCACTGTACAGCAGCAACTAACGTAACATTGTAAAGCGAATCTACTCCAATGAAAACATAAAATGAAAAACTTAAAAATAAAAGGGTAGCGACACCAAAGCTTGAAAGAGAAGAGTCAACCTATACTGCAGTATATTCTTCACTATTTGACTTTTTGTGTGTAACAGGAAGCCAATAGTCAAATATTAACTGGAGTTTTATCACAGCTCAATAGACTGGGTGGACATAATTTCCAACCAACGATATCACCAAACATAAACATAGGAAGGGAGAAAAGAAACCTCTCAGTTGCTCCTACTTTTTACAAAATGGAAATAACATGTTCCTACGTGGGTGCTTTGAAATTCGGTCATTTGAATCATTCAAATTCTAGGTGCACATCAGGAGTCTTGTAACAAGCCTCCCTCCGCGCAGCCCACAGCAGCTGGAGGGCCGACTCGGCCTGCTGCTCTGAGCGGCCCGCCATTGCTTTGTCGTTGCAGACGCCACAGAGGCCAGGGCGAGGGTTTCTGCAGTCAGCTGCCAAAGCCTATTGGGGTTCGCTGCTTGTAGAAGGCAGTCAAAACATGCTGTTTTATTGAATATTGAAAAGTGTTTAAAGCCTTAACTGTAGTAGAAATTATAACTGAATCTCCTCTAGCTGGGGCTTTCCAGGTGGCGCTAGCGGTGAAGAACCCCCCTGCCAATGCAGGAGTCTGAGGGACACATGTCCAATCCCGGGCTCGGGAAGATCCCCTGCAGGAGAGCATGGCAACCCACTCCAGTGTTCCTGCCTGGAGCATCCCATGGACAGAGGAGCCTGGGGGGCTATGGTCCAAAGGATCGCAAAGAGTCGGACACAATTGAAATGACTTAGCACGTACACACCAAAAGCGCTCCTTTCCTCTTTAGTTTAGCAATCCTGGCATTTAAGTGGAGATGGCCGCACACTTGACTCTCTTGTCCTGGTTGTTTCTGAAGCCAGGTTACATCCCTGCACTGCTGGGTTCGTGGCCAGGAGGCTCTTCCTCAGATCCCATGAGCCGCACCTGTATCCTTTCACGCTCCCTTGTTATGTATAACAATTAGACTCGGGTTTCTATATTTATAGCCAAGAGTCCAAGCCATGCTTTCCCCACCCCACCACCCCCACATCTCAGCTCCTTGAAGCTGGGTCTCCATTTCAGTCATCTCTGTTATTCTCAGGACCAGTGCATTGCTGGTGGTCAACACTTGCTCCTTGAAAGGAAAGCTATGGCAAACCTAGACAGTGTACTAAAAGGCGGAGACAGCACCTTGCCGACAAAGTTCCCTACAGTCAAAGCTATGGTTTCTCAGTGGTCACGTGCAGATCTGAGAGTCGGTCCGTAAAGAAGGCTGAGGGCCAAAGAATTGATGCTTTCAAACTGTGGTGCTGGAGAAGACGCTCCAGAGTTCGTTCCTTGGACAGCAAGGAGATCAAATCAATCCATCCTGAAGGAAATCAACCCTGAATATTCATTGAACATACTGATGCTGAAGCTGAAGCTCCAGTACTTTGGCCACCTGATGGGAAGAGCTGCCTCATCAGAAAAGACCCTGATGTTGGGAAAGATTGAGGGCAAAAAAGAGAAGGGAGTAGCAGAGGATGAAACGGTAAGATAGTATCGCCAACTCAGTGGACATGAATCTGAGCAAACTCTGGGAGACAGTGGAGGACAGGGGAGCTGGCGTGCTGCAGCTAATGCCACGATTGCTAAACTAAAGACGCTGCAGAGTCGGACACGACTGAGTGGCTGAACACCAGCAGCTGGTTTGGTAACAAGTATGTTTCAGCAACTTCCTTTTGGCTGCCTTCTTAGCTCAGAGCCAAATAGAAACTGCGTACTAATTTTATTTACAAGACATTCCCAGTTTCCACCCCGTCCGTGCTTCCTGGAGCCTCGGTATCTTCTCTCTGGAGCAAGTTTCTGGCACTGCAGCCTCAGCAGTGGACACTGGCCTCCACCCTGTCGCAACCATCCGCATCCACGCGGATGAGCCTCGGCCTGGAGCAGTGAGACGCCTCGCCCGAGATCGAGTGTCGCCGCCGCAGCCTCATCGGCGGGTTGCCTGCCTGCAAATCCAGGGCTCTGACAGTTTCACTTGCTGGACTTCTCCTTGGATTTCCTGACCTGACAGCCTCCGGTTTTAGAGCTGAAGAACCCTCAGGGTGTGAGCAGGTATTTAAAATTCCTATCCATCTGCCTCTAGTCGCTTCTGCCAGGTGGGAACAAATCTGCCCAAATACCTGTGGAGAGGCAAGTGGTCAGATTCTGTGCCAGACTCAAGCCAGATGGCCTTTCCTGCCAACGAAGTGAGACCTAGTGAGCTGTGGAACTCCTGATGGTCCCAGAGCATCCAAGGTGTGGGATGCAGTGTGCTCTTCCCCCACTCGACACCAGGCCATCCTTCAGCCCAGAAAGGTAATTTTTAAGACCTAGGTATTTAGGTATTTTTGGCTGTGCTGGGTCTTCACTAGCTTCTCCAGTCGCCGCGAGTGGGGGTAGCTCTCTAGTTGTGGTCCTTGGGCTTCCTCTCGCAGCGGCCTCTCTTGCTGTGGCGCACAGGCTCTCGGGCACTCGGTCTTCAGTACTTGCAGAGTGTGAACTCAGTACTTGCGGCTCCTGGGTTCTAGAGCACAGGCTCAGGAGTTGCAGTGCCCAGGCTGAGTTTGTTCCTCAGCATGTGGGAGCGACTGAGGATCCAGGATCTCCTCCTAGACCGGAGATCGATCCCACGTCCCCTACATGGGCAGGTGGATTGCCGCCCACCGAGCCACCAGGGAAGGCCCCCAGAAAGGTCATTGGAAGAGCTGGCATTTTGAGGATGCAGAGGGCAAGGGCAGGGCCTGCAGGGTGGATAAGAAAGAGTTAAGACCACCGCAGCTGGCCGCACGTGGAGACTGCCGTCAGACAGGTCCTGCTAGAGACCAAGGCAGCTGTCACAGGAGAACAGAGCTCACCACGCAGCCGCGCACGTTGTGTTACACCCAGGGAGCCCTCAGAGCTCCGTGAAGATGAGGAACAAGGAGCCGCCAGGTCCACAGTCAGCCCTTCCCACAGGGACCTGGAGGCCACTCCGCCTCCGTTGCCTGGTGTCCAGAGAGCCCTGACCCGGCAGGGTGGGAGGGGCTCCTGACGCTCCCAGAGCAGCGGGACAGAGGTGGGCAGGCAGCTGAGTGTCTGGGGAGTGAAGAGGAGCACCGAAGCTCCAGGACTGCGATGGTGTGATGCAAACAGCTGACTCCCTGCAAAAGACCCTGATGCTGGGAGAGATTGGGGGCAGGAGGAGAAGGGTGTGACAGAGGATGAGATGGTTGGATGGCATCATCCACTCAATGGACATGAGTTTGAGCAAGCTCTGGGAGATGGTGAAGGACAGGAAGCCTGGCATACTGCAGTCCATGGGGTCACAAAGAGCTGGACATGACTTAGCCGCTGAACAACGAACAGCAACAAAAAGGGACCCTGGTCTTCCCCGGTGGCTCAGTGGTAAAGAATCCGCCTGCCTGTGCAGGAGATGTAGGTTTCATCCTGGGGCTGGGAAGCTTCCCTGGAGAAGGAAATGGCAACCTACTCCAGTATTCTTGCCTGGGAACTCTCATGGACAGAAGAGCCTGGCAAGCTATGGTTTATGGGGTTGCAAAGAGTCAGACATGACTTAGCAACTGAGCATGCACACAGAGAGAGACCCAGGGCAAGGCTAGGGGTGGCCTGCAGGCACGGCAGACACTCAGTTTGGGATTTGAGAGCTCAGATTTGGCTGTTGCAGTTTCTGGGTGGTAAAGCATTTCATGCTGGAATCCTGAAAAGCTACACTCTGATCCCTCAGCCCCAACCAAGCCTTGGAATTCCTCTCGAATAATAGCTGAGACGCCCCGAGACCCAGGGCAGTAGCAGGACCACTGATCTGGGAAGGTTTCTTTTTATGGCCAGAGCTATCACAAGACACGACACCGTGTTTCTGAAGTGCCCTAAACTCAGAGTTCTGACTTAGCTGCATGTGAGCTGCACGTGAAATCACTGCACCCGTCCCTGGAGTTGCTTCGTCCTTAAATCCTGTCTGACTCTTTGCAACCCCATGGACTGTAGCCCACAAGGCTCCTCGGTCCACGGGATTTCCCAGGTAGGAATTCTGGGGTGAGTTCCCATTTCCTTCTGCAGGGGGTCTTCCTGACCCAGGGATTAAACTCATGTTCTCCTGCATTTGCAGGTGGGTTCTTTAACACTGAGCCAGCAGGGAAGCCCCAGTGCATTCATGCAATCACGAATGTTGTCAAAACTGTGCTTTTGTTCAATGTCAGTGTTTTCAAAATACTAGACTGTTGCCACCTTGAATTTGCATATATTTTTAAATTCAAGAAAAGGGTGTGTCTGGGGAGGGAGGTGGGACACATGTATTCCTATGGCCGATTCATGGTGCTGCATGGCATAGGCTGTCACAATATTGTAATTATCCACCAATTAAAATTTAATAAATAAAATATAAAATCTAATACAAGCAATGAAAAGGGTGATTGAACCCCGATTCTGAGAGTTTTTGTTTTTCATTTGAACTTGAACATCCTTTTTGAATGAATGAGTGAAGAATGAATGAAGAAATGACACGGACCCCTCAGATCAAGACTTTTTCTCCATCCAAGTAACTCTTACCCATTGACATCAAAATATTGTCAAATCCCGCTTCCCAGGTTTCATTGCACAATGTCAGCCCCACTCTTGGAATGAATGAAACTTTCCCATTCGTGTTGGAAGACGGCAAGAGAAGCCATTGGAAGTGACTGCTGCCCCTTAGTAACTGGGCAGGAGAGCAGAGGCCCGACATGATTGGCCAGAGGCTGGGAAGGGGGTGGGACCAGGGGAGCAAGCATGCGCGAGCCTGACAATGAAAGCGAGTCACAGGCCTGAGCGAGACGAGATTGTCGTGACTGTTTTGTGGCTTTGGCGGAAACAGCAAAGGGCAAGACAGTGCGGTGTAGTTGAAAGAATGTCTGGATTCCGACTCGACTGCTTACTGAATGCGAGACCTCAATCTATGGGGCTTCCCTGGTGGTTCAGATGGTAAAGAGTCCACCTGCAATGCAGAAGACCTGGGTTCGATCCCTGGGTCGGGAAGATCCCTCGGATGAGGAAATGGCAATCCCGTCCAGTATTCTTGCCTGGAGAATCCCACGGACAGAGGAGCCTGGGGGTGGCTATAGTCTACAAGGTCTTCAAGAGTTAGACACGACTGAACACACACATAGACGTACATACACATGTGGAGCCTGGCACAAGAAGACGCTCAGTGGATGGCAGTACTCCAGGGAGAACAGAATGAGAACTTGGGAAGAGGCTGGAGAGACCAACGGACCAGCAGATCCATGTTGGGGTGTACTTGGGCATGTGGCAATAACCCCAGCAGTGACTGCTACAAGGATAAGACCACTGCCTAAAAGGCTAGAGTGATGAATTATGACATTTAAGCCAGTAAGAGAAACAGAGGAAATACCTATTAACTCAGAAGAAAGAGAAAGTGGGAAAGTGCCCAGGAAGAGAAGGAGATGCTCTAGATGGCCTCGAGGGGGCTGGCGTAGCCCTGGAGGGCCCCTCTGATGGCCACATGGCCACGGGGGCCAGGGCAGTCCAGGCGCACACGGTGGAACACTCTACGTCTGCGCCTGCCGTCCCTGCCTTCCTGATCTGGGCTTGCTCCAACTCCTGACTGACTCTCAATCCTAGACACCAGCACTTCACACTGTCCCTCCTCTCCTTGATAAACAAAGCCTTCTCTGCAAAGGTTCATTCCTTCATCTATGCCAAAACATGTTAACAGGTGACAACTGAAAATAGAAACCCAGAGTTATTTGCGTTGTAAAATTAACGAAATGAGAATTCACTGGGCAAACGTTTTGGGGACTCTGGTTTGTTCTTAGCACTGAGACAGACACCAAGAGAAGAGAGAAATTCTTCATTCCTGTCTTAATAACATGGCGTAGAGAAAAGGCTTCTACGCTATTGGTGGGAATGTGACTTGGTGCAGCCACTACGGAAAAGAGTATGGAAGTTTCTCGGAAAACTAGGCATAGAGCTACCGTATGATTCTGCAATCCCACTCTTGGGTGTATATCTGCAAAAACTCTAATTGGAAAAGATACAAGTACCCCCATGTTCAGCACAGCACTGCTTACAATAGCCAAGACACGGAAGCAGCCTAAATGTCTTCAACCAGTGAATTCTGAAGAAGATAGGGTACATACACACAATGGGATATTTATTGAGTCTTTTCAGTTCTGACTCTTTGCAACCCCATGGACTGCAGCCTGCCAGGCTCCTCTGTCCACGGGATTCTCCAGGCAAGAATCCTGGAGTGGGCTGCCCTGCCCTCCTCCAGGGGAGCTTCCCCACCCAGGGATCGGACACGTCTGCTGTGTCTGCTGCACTGGGAGGTGCGTTCCTTTCCACGAGCCCCACCTGGGAAATTCCAGCGAGTACTGCTGCTGCTGCTGCTGCTGCTGCTAAGTCGCCTCAGTCGTGTCCAACTCTATGCGACCCCATAGACACCAGCCCACATTACTCAGCCATAAAAAAAGATGGAAATAGTGCCATTTGCAGCAAGAGGGATGGACCTAGAGATGGTCATACTAAGTGAAGTAAGTCAGACTGAGATAGACAAATAACATGTTATTTGATATCATAACATATATGATATGGTATTTGATAACATAAAATACCATAACATATGATAGCATATGATATCACTTATATGTGAAACCTAAAAAAATGATACAAATGAACTTATTCTCAAAACAAAAACAGACTCACAGATTTGCAAAGCTATTTATGGTTACTGGGGAAATTTTTTATGGTTAAAGGGTAAAGTGGGGGTAGGAATCGGTTAGGAGTTTGGAGTTAGCAAATACACATTACTATATATAAAACAGATGAACAATAAGGACCTTCTGTATAGCACAGGAAACTGTATTCAATACCTAGTAATAATGTATAGTGGAAAAGAATCTGAAAAAAAATTATTTGTGGATCACTTTCTTTTACGCCAGAAGGTAGCACAACACTGTAAATCAACTAGACTTCAGCAAGAAAAATAAATAAATAAAAATATGCTCTCCTCTCACAAGATTTATCACGTGCTTGATTCTTTAAGTTCTGTGCATGTTCTGGTGATAGTTACAACTCAAACTGGAAAATATCCAAAAGAACATCCACAGCAGAGTGGAAAAATAAATTGTGGGGTTTTTCACACAATGAACTATTTCACCACCACAGGAATAAACCCTCTCCAACTTGATGCAACCATCAGACCAAAGGTCAAGTAAAAGGAGCCACAAAATCACACATACTGTGGATTTCATCTCTGTTGTTGCTGTTCAGTTGGCAAGTCATGTCTGACTCTATGCGACCCGGTGGACCGCACCACATCAAGCCTTCCTGTCCTTCCCTATCTCCTGGAGTTTACTCAAACACAAGATGCCGCTGATGTCTCTGATGCCACCCAGCCATCTCATCCTCTGTCGCCGCCTTCTCCTCCTGCCTTCAATCTTTCCCAGCATCAGCGTCTTTTCCAATGAGTTGGCTCTTCGATGAAAGATGGAGAAAACTATATGAGAGGTCAGAGGTGGGAGGAAAAAAACAGTCCTTTCAGTTGAGAGAATGGGAAAGCCACAATCTGAGCTGGCTCAAGAAGACCTGGGATGTAATTACATAAGAACCGACAGGAGGAAGAGAGGTTCCGGAAGAAGACACAGAAGGGCAAACAGCAGAGAGAAAGGATGCTCTTTGAGGCGCTGGGTACCAGAGAAAGCAGAGAGCGCCCTGCACGCCCAGGTGGGAAGTTTGGAACAGGTGACCGCGGAG
>SJYC01045423.1:0-89408 GCA_006408675.1 Madoqua kirkii | reverse complement strand
CCCCCCCCCCCCCCGCCGCAGCCCCACTCCCAACAACAGACCCCTAAAGAGAAATTTGGAAAGGCCAAATGAAAGACTGAGGGCTTTGATAGAGTGAGTGAGTGTCCCTTCTCCTGCTTTCTGCACGTACGTGTATGCACATTCAGGCGTGTCTGACTCTTTTGTGACCCCATGGACTGCAGCCCCCCAGGCTCCTCTGTCCATGGGATTTCCCAGGCAAGGATACTGGAGTGGGTGGCCATGACCTCCTCCAGGGGATCTTCCCGACCCAGGATCGAACCTGCATCTCCTGCATTGACAGGTGGGGTCTCTACCACTGACTGAGCCCCCAGGGAAGCCCTGTCTTCTCTGCAGTTTCCTTCAAACCTCCATGCTTGGTCACAATGTCCTCTTTCTTAGACTTCATTCCGTTCAGACATTACAGTCTCCCAAGCCCTGAAAACCTGTGCATAAATCAATCAACAGATAAGATGTGAGCTATTTTCTGCTTTGCATTGCTCTATGCGCATCCATGAACACACTGATGATGACGTCACTGTGGGAAGATGCTGCACAGGATTGGGCTTTGATAGAGTGAGTGAGTGTCCCTTCTCCTGCTTTCTGCACGTACGTGTATGCACATTCAGGCGTGTCTGACTCTTTTGTGACCCCATGGACTGCAGCCCCCCAGGCTCCTCTGTCCATGGGATTTCCCAGGCAAGGATACTGGAGTGGGTGGCCATGACCTCCTCCAGGGGATCTTCCCGACCCAGGATCGAACCTGCATCTCCTGCATTGACAGGTGGGGTCTCTACCACTGACTGAGCCCCCAGGGAAGCCCTGTCTTCTCTGCAGTTTCCTTCAAACCTCCATGCTTGGTCACAATGTCCTCTTTCTTAGACTTCATTCCGTTCAGACATTACAGTCTCCCAAGCCCTGAAAACCTGTGCATAAATCAATCAACAGATAAGATGTGAGCTATTTTCTGCTTTGCATTGCTCTATGCGCATCCATGAACACACTGATGATGACGTCACTGTGGGAAGATGCTGCACAGGATGGACTCCCCGGGGATGCAGGAGGCTCTACAGGGGAGACAAGGAAATGAACTTCTGCAACCTGGGCACGAGTAGCTCTGTTGCTCTTCCATTCAAGTCGTGTGTTCCCACCGTTCCTCAGCGTACCTGGGATTCCCAGAAACTCAGGGTGAAATTGAAAGTCAAGGTGGATAAAGAACGGCCACAACAAAGATACAGATGATTCTTTCCATGTAGCAAAGGACGAGACCAAGTGCAAACTTAGCCGTGGCCAACTCTGTATTGGTACTGACTTTTTGGACCCAGAGGGGTCAGGGCGACTTCCTGCCACTAGTGGTGATGTCACCGCTGGCCACTCCCACTTTCCCTTGGGTTCAGACCTCTGCATACAGCGGTCCTCAATCCTCACAGAATTGCTGAGGTTTCAGGCTCCCTAAGACTGGTTTTCGACCAGAAAGTAGTGCCAAGTCAGGCTAATTGTGCTCAAGAGTTCCAAGGGTTACGTAGCGTGTCTCTCCATGGGACTCTCTCTGTACTGACTCATGGAAAAGAATGCTTTTGGGAGGTATGGAGATGAGGGGAGGGAAGGCAGCTGTTTCTTAAACTGGCTAAGAGTGTCTTGGTTGGTGCTAAGATTTGTATTATGGTGACTGAGTTTCTCCAGTCATTTCTACTTCATAGTTTGAAGTAGAAATTCAAATTTGGATTTGTAGAAATTTGAAAGTAGTTAGTCACAGAGCATCCTAGAAATGATGCAGTTATCTGCAGGACCTCTGGGGTGAGAGAAAGGGTTATTTTCCAATTCAGGTAGCATTCAGGAAACCTCTTCACTGCAAATTCATAACCAAGGGTCTGACACATGAAATCTTTAATAAGCTGCCTCTTGAAAGTAAAAGTCTTCAGTTGTGTCTGATTCTTTGCGAGTCCATGGACTGTAGCCCACCAGGCTCCTTTGTCCATGGTATTCTCCAGGCAAGAATACTGGAGTGAGTGGCCATTTCCTCCTCCAGGGGATTTCCCAACCCAGGGATTGAACCTGAGTCCCCTGCATGGCAGGCAAATTCTTTACCTTCTGATCCACCAAGGAAGCCCCTCTTACCTCCATCAAATATCACGTGTGATTTTCGATCTCTCAGTGACTGTCAAAGTCCACACCAAAGAATTCAGAGGACAGGCTTCCCAGCTCAGGGGGCCCAGGTTCTGTCCCTGGCCAGGGACCTAGACACTTCATGCTGCAACTAAAGGCCCCGCGTGCTGCAGTGAAGTCCCAGCGCAGCCAAATAAGTCAAATAAATAAATATTAAAAAAAAAAAAGAATTTGGAGGAAGTTAGGAACCAGGAGAAAATAAAGTTTCCACCTTAAACTTGGACTTTTTCCTCCCTTTGAAAGAAGAGAAAATGCCTCACCCAACTGGTTAATAAAATTAGAATTCCAGATCTTTCCAGGTGCCTTGATAGATCCCTTTAGAGGAAACTGCTCCCCTGAAGCCAACAGTGCTCAGAAATTACAACCGGTTTCAGCAATTAAGAGAAGTAAAACATTAAAAAGCATGAGGCAAAGTACATTTGCATGCTAATGGCCCCTTCTGTAGGGCTGGGAAGCTGTGTTTTACAACAAAGCAGATAACTTTCCCACTAGAGCAATATTAACCCCTGGGTTCTCACTCTAGCTTCTTGGACCCACTCTTAACGTCTGGGATTCTTCTGGCCCCGGGTGGGCAAGATATGGGTTAACTCTGCGTATCAATCCATCCGCTATGGCCTAATTCTCTCTGGCTTGGATAGGAGAAGAAAGAGAAAGAGAATTAGAAGTTCTGAATGTGTTTGGGAGGAGAGAGAGGAAGATAGAAAGATGCACCAGGGGTGGGAAAAAACACTTCCATAGAAAGCACATTGGAACGGCCGGCCGGGCACAGGCGGGACGTGGACTTAAGTCCATCTTCCCTCCCCCAGGCGATGTGACGTCAGACACCACAGTACTTAAATTCTCGGGGACTCAGTTTGTTCATGGAGTGGGGTGGAATGAGGGTTCGATGCAGTAATGGAAGTAACTCTCCACTGCTGTGAACAAGTGCTGTGGCTTTATTGAAGATGAAAAGCAGTCCTTGCTGCTTCATACAGAGCATATGAACCTTAGAATAAGGGCAGATTATGAATAAAGACTCCTTTTCTTTCTTTCGGAGAAGGCAATGGCACCCCATTCCAGCACTCTTGCCTGGAAAATCCCATGGACAGAGGAGCCTTGTGGGCCGCAGTCCATGGGGTCTCTAAGAGTTGGACATGACTGAGCGACTTCCCTTTCACTTTTCACTTTCATGCATTGGAGGAGGAAATAGCAACCCACTCCAGTGTTCTTGCCTGGAGAATCCCAGGGACGGGGGAGCCTGGTGGGCTGCCGTCTATGGGGTCACACAGAGTCGGACTCGACTGAAGCGACTTAGCAGCAGCAGCAGTAGCAGTTTCTTTCCAAAGTGGAAACCACCAAGGTCTCTGATTCCATCAAAGATGGCAGCCCTCAAGACTATACCATTCGCCTCCAAGAATCAGGAGAATCAGGATGGTGGAGTTCAAGGACATACGCTCATCTCCTGCGCGAACACCAAAATCGCAACTAGCTGCCGAACAACTACAGACAGGAGGGTGTTGGAGGACAACGGAAAAGATACCCCATGTCAAGGACAAAGGAAAAGCTGCAGTGCGATGGCAGGAGGGGTGCAATCGCATTAAAATCAAGCCCCGTACCTGCCAGAGACTCTCGGAGGGCACAACAAGACCTCGTGTGCACCAGGACCAAGGGAAAGGAGCAGTGATCCCCCCAGTAAAGAGAGTCAGACCTGCCTGTGAGTGTCTGGCGGTCTCCTGAGGAGGCGTGGGTCAGCAAGGCCCGCCGTGGGGACAGGGGCATTGGTGGCAGCAACTGCTATTAGAAGACATTATAGCACCTAGGGTCTGGGAGCTGGATGGATCTGGATTTGAGATCCACTTGCTTGGAAACTGCCCGGCTGTGTTCCTTTGAATAAACATCTCAACCTCTCCGTGCTCCAGTTTCCCACTGTAATGAGGATGATAAAAACCTCAGCCATTCTGTGTAGAGGCTCTGCAAGTCAGCACTCAATGTGCTTATTATTAAAGGCTAGTTCTTGCTTCTCTTTTAAAAATACATTTTTTCCCCCTTGCCTTTCCCCATGACACAATGAGGAAGCAATGCCCAAAGGGTGTCCTGTCTTAGATTCCAAGCTAATTCACTGAAATCAAGTTTGTATTTTTTTTTTTTAAAAGAGGGAAGAACAGTTTCTGTCCACCCACCAGCATCCTCGTCACTACGAATGGTCACTCCCACTGCTGATGGGAAAGAGAGGCCGCCGGAAGGAAGGGAAAGCTCATCAAAGGCTGGAAAATATTAATCTGGGAGCTCACGGATGGGCAGCGATGCGTGGCCCCAACAGTGGGCACCGCCTTCATGTTCAGGCTGCCTGTGGGCTGAGCCGGCCCGCCGCCCTGCCCCGGCGCTGGGGGCACTCGGCATGACATGCCAGGTGTCCCCAGTTCGACGTCCACTTCCAGACTGATCTCCAGGACAGGGCTGAGGAAGTGGGTAGAGAGAGAGAGCGTGGACAAGAGGACAAGAGAGCTCTGACTCCACCAACAACCCTTTGAAAAGGCCACATTTTCGCCCCTTCAAGGATGGTTTTCAACCATGACTGCAAATTAAAATCACAGAGGAAACTTTAAAAAATAATGCTGAGGCACTGCCCCCATTGGTTACAGTCAGTTTTTCTAGGAGCGAACCTTGAATGTGGGTATTCTTTAAACTTTCTGCTGCTGAGTCGCTTCAGTTGTGTCCGACTCTGTGCGACCCCATAGACAGCAGCCTACCAGGTTTCCCCGTCCCTGGGATTCTCCAGGCAAGAACACTGGAGTGGGTTGCCATTTCCTTCTCCAATGCATGAAAGTGAAAAGTGAAAGGGAAGTCGCTCAGTCATGTCCAACTCTTAGCGACCCCATGGACTGCAACCCACCAGGCTCCTCCATCCATGGGATTTCCCAGGCAAGAGTGCTGGAGTGAGGTGCCATTGCCTTCTCCAAAACCTTCTAATAAGACTAAATCTATTCAATATCCTAGTAAAAGTTTTGATTATAAGTATCCAAAAGTATATAAAAAGCAAACACAGGATTTGCAGATTTCTAATATATTACAAAGTGCGTTACTATATACAGTACATCTTACAGGCAAAGAGAAGTGGAAGGGAAGAAAGTAGGCTGTAGTTGAGCTCTGCTGCTGCTGCTGCTGCTTTTAGCGACCCCATGGACTGCAACCCACCAGGCTCCTCCATCCATGGGATTTCCCAGGCAAGAGTGCTGGAGTGAGGTGCCATTGCCTTCTCCAAAACTTTCTAATAAGACTAAATCTATTCAATATCCTAGTAAAAGTTTTGATTATAAGTATCCAAAAGTATATAAAAAGCAAACACAGGATTTGCAGATTTCTAATATATTACAAAGTGCGTTACTATATACAGTACATCTTACAGGCAAAGAGAAGTGGAAGGGAAGAAAGTAGGCTGTAGTTGAGCTCTGCTGCTGCTGCTGCTGCTTAGTCGCCTCCGTCGTGTCTGACCCTGTGTGACCCCTCAGATGGCAGCCCACCAGGCTCCCCCGTCCCTGGGATTTTCCAGGCAGGAACACTGGAGTGGGCTGCCATTGCCTTCTCCAATGCACAAAAGTGAAAAGTGAAAGTGAAGTCGCTCAGTCGTGTCCGACTCTTCAAGACACCATGGGCTGCAGCCTACCAGGCTCCTCCGTCCGTGGGATTTTCCAGGCAAGAGGCCTGGAGTGGGCTGCCATCGCCTTCTCCAATTGAGGTCTAGTAATACATAAATCAATACAGAAGTAGAGATGATCCATATCAGCATATTCTACCATCAATACTGCGTCCAGAATGCACACACAGAAAAGACCATTTCACAATAACTCAGTGGGATGACGGTAATGGCTCTGGTTCTTGTGACATACCACAAAGCCTGGGGGAGAGCTGACCTAACTCACTGTAGTTCTTCTCAAAGAAAGAAATATAAAAGTTTAGATGAACAACTGTAGAGCTATAGGGTGCCCATAAACAATGGCTCAGTCCTCATTAAACAGCTCTTCAGTGATTCTGAGGCGTAGCCAGGCTTGAGAACCGTCGTCCTGCTTGGAAAATCCACCAGAAGCACCCCCACCATCCTCTTCCTTTCCAGGGTGTGTTTGATCTGTGGCAGCGCCGCTCGCTCTTGGCTGATGCTGGGATTGCCTGGAGGGCTTTTTAAAAATGAGGGCGTCTGCTAGGAGCACGCCTATGTCCATCGCAGCACTGTTTCCAGTAACCGGGACATGGAAGCAACCTGAATGTCCACTGACAGAGGGAGGGATAAAGAAGATGCGGGGCCTGTATACAGTGGGATATTTGATGTTGTTGTTTCGTTACTAAGTCATGTCTGACTCTTACAACGCCGTGGACTGTAGCCTGCCAGGCTCCTCTGTCCATGGGATTTCCCAGGCAGGAATACTGGAGTGGGTTGCCATTTCCTTCTCTAGGGGACTTTCCAGACCCAGAGGTCAAACCCGAGTCTCCTGCATTGGCAGGAGGATTCTTTACCACTGAGCCACCAGGAAAGCCCCACAATCGAATATTATTTAGCCATAAAAAAGGACGAATTAATGCCATTTGAAACAACATAGATGAGCCTAGACTGTCATACTGATTAAAACAAGCCAGACAGAGAAAGACAAATATTATCGGATATCACTTATATGTGGAATCATAAACAATGGTACAAATGAAGTTATTCACAAAACAGGAATAGAGTCACAAATGTAGAATGTAAACGTATTGTCATGGGGGGGAGGGAGAGGGATAAATTGGGAGACAGAGACTGACATATACACACTGCTATATAGAGAATAAATAATTAACAGGGAGCTATTGTATCACACAGGGAATTCTACCCAGTACTGAGTAATGACCTATATGGGAACAGAAACTAAAAAAAGAGTGGATGTATGTGTAACTGATTCATTTTACCATGCAACAGAAACTAACACACCGGTGTAAGTCGGCTGTACTCCAGTAAAATTTTTAAATTAAAAATAAACACAAATGGAAATGAGAATGCCTGCAACTCACTCTCAGAATTCCTGATTTGATTGGCTTAAACTGGGGATGCAGGATCAAAAAGAGGCTGCCACAAACTTATAATCCCATGTATACATAGAATCCTTCTCTGCAGCAGAATTTGTGATAACAAAGACTGGAGACAATGTAAAAGGTATCTATAAGAGTCATTCAAGAAACTCTGGTGATACATCTGTTCAAAAAGCGTGAGAAATGTCTCTCTGCACTGACATGGAAAGACTGTTAGAATATCTAGAAAAGAAAAAAAAATCAGCAGTCAGAACAGTGTTGATGATAGGATACTATTGTTTGTGCAAGAAGAGGGGAAGAAAATTTAAAAAGTACTTTTAAACGGCTTGTCGTTGTGTAAAGAAACACTGGGAAAGCATACAAGAAAATAGTCATTCTTTTAATGTAATTTTTTAAAGGTTTGGTCATGCTACACGCATGTGGGATCTTAGTTCCCAGCCCAGGAATCAAACCCATGGCCCCTGCGTTGCCAGCAGGGAGTCAGCCCCTGGGCCTCCAGGGAAGTCCTGTACGAGAAAATAACACAAGGGATGACTCTGGGGACGGTGGGTGACCGAATGTTTGAGATATGGTGGTGGGGGGGTGACTTTTTGGAGTGTCTTGACATGTAAATCACCTCTTTTCAGGAAGAAAGTCCTTTAAAACTTCCTCCAGTGACTCTAATGAGTCGTCAGCTTTGAAGACATTTGTCTGGATCAGAAGTCAGCAGACTACCACCCGTGGACCAAACCCAACCAATTCCTTAATTAAAAAATAATTATTTTAAAACAACTTTAAATTGTCAAAGTTATTGACACTCCAGCTCAGAAATTCCCCAAAGAGCCTACACCCGGTTCCCCCTAATTTTTTTCTTTTAAGCTTTTAGTGTGTATTGGGTTGTAGCCAGTTAACAATGTTGACAGTTTCGGGTGAGCACCAAAGGGACTCGGTCGTATGGTTTCTCCTTTCGTTAATAGCTTTCGTTAGTGCGGTAGACGCTTGTCACAACTAATGAACAAATATTGGTAAATACTTATAAATTAAAGTATTGATTAATTATTAATTAAAGGCTAGACTTCCTATTTCCTCAGTTTTGCCCTAATTCCTTTTTCTGTTTCAGTATCCCATCCAGGATCTCACGTTACCTTTAGTCATCACATTTCCTTAGACCCTCATTGGCTACAATAATTCCTCAGGCTGACTTTTTGCATTTTTGATGACCTAGACCATTTTGATGGCATCACCAACTTAACGGACATCAATTCAGTTCAGTCGCTTGGTTGTGTCCAACCCTTTGCAACCCCATGAATCGCAGTACACCAGGCCTCCCTGTCTATCACCAACGCCCGGAGTTTACCCAAACTCATGTCCATCTAGTCGGTGATGCCACCCAGCCCTCTCATCCTCTGGACATAAGTTTGAACAAACTCCGGGAGACAGTGAAGGACAGGGAAGCCCGCATGCTGCAGCCCATGGGATCGCAAAGAGTCGGACACGACTGAGCACACACGTGTCCAGTGAAATGAGATGTCGCCGATTCCAAGCACCAGCGCTGATTCAGCCCGCCTTCCAGTCTGGAGCAGCAGCAGAGTCCAGCCGCGCCAGCCTAGCTGGTGTGTTTTCTCCAGCGTGGACAGCAGGTAGGCGCCACAGAAGCCTTCCCAGCACAGCCACGGGCCTCTCAGCGCAAGGCCGGTGGATCTGCTTGAATTCTAAAGGTCTGTGACCCCAACCCGTTCCCTCATGACCTCTCTCAAACCTGCCACCCATTCCCAGCTCTACACTGTCTTACCACACCCCGTGAGCTTCCAGTGTCTTCCAGGCAAAGAGAGACCTACTTCTAGCAATCAAGCAGGAGAGGGGGAGATGGAAATGGGTGGGCTCCCTGAAAGAATAAATGGCAATTCTTGCACTACTTTCCTTGGGCGGCAGCTAAGCCCTCACCCGCCAGTGTCTCTGATCCTTTCTGAAGTGCAGGCTGCGGTGCCTAATGGCTCAGTGCTGCCCAGCCCCCGGGACACTAAGGCGGACGTCCAGTCAGCCATCCATGCGCTCATCTTGTAATTCAGATAAGATGCTCGACAGGGAAGAGCCCAGGGCCCAGAGCCAGAGCGGCAGAGGCTCTGCAATGCGTCCTCCCTGTGCTGTGCTCCCCAGGGCAGAGGACTCCTGCCGCTTGTTCACCGTGTCCACACCATCTGAACCTCGGATCCCCGGCCACTTTTTCAGGCTGCACAAGCAACTTGGACCAGCTTGTTTGCAACAGAGAACTGGGGTGCAGGAGGGGCGTGGCGAGGAGCGAAGCTGAGCAGCCGTGGAGCTCAAAGCATCGCTCCGTCGGGACCGGAGAGGACCAGCCTACAGGTGCACTGAAGATGGTCAGGCTTAGACGATTCCGCGCAGGGAGGAAGCACCTTGAGCCATTTCAGAGCAGGCGTTTCATTCTCCAGCTCAGGACTGTAATCTCTAAACATTAACTTTGAAACACTCAGACGTCACAGATACAGATTCCCGCTCTAGGAACTCTGAGAGAGGAAGCGTTATTATTATTTCTGTTGCTGCTGGGGGTGTTATGATTTCTACCACTACTGGTGCTGTTTCCTTCTCTGACTCACTTTTCCCTTCAGCATCCACTTCTCCTTGGAAAGCTGCTCAGGAGATCATAAAGAAAGAGCTACCAGCATTCTCTCCCTTCCCCCCTAAATGGGCTTAAAGAAATATGTATGAATCTATAGAGAGAGACAGATCGCAGCCCCGAGATTGGACCAAGCTACTGCAGCTGCAAAGTTATAAGCCCATAAATAAAGTTTATGGTTAAACTGGCCTGACCTGGCTTTGCCCCTAGGTACAGAAGCAGTATCTTGTCATTAGTATGCAGGACACAGCGGCCTAAAGTCTGCCCATTTGTTCTCAAGCCACTCGGCTCTATAAATCTTTAGGCCCAGGGTGGAGCGGGGAGGGGGGAACCAGAGTGAGAGATAGACAGAAAAAGGGTCAGGAGAGAGAGGAGGGGCTGCTAGGAGAGTCTCTAGGCTGAAGTCCACAGGCTCTTCAGTGGCGGGGAAAGCCACATGTCACAGAACATGAAGTCTTTCGCTTCTCCAGTGATAGGCGGAGAAGGGGAGGCTCTGAGAAAGAGTATCTCATTCATAAAATGCTTCTGAACTCTTTTTGCTCAAAAAGCAAGTTCCAGGTGGTTTCTCCTATGACCTTGCTGTAGCCAAGACCCTTGCTTTTTAGGGTTGGTTATTTTTATCTTTGTTTTTATTTTTTCTTTGTTGGGGGGGGGTTCCCCCACTTTAAACAGAGCACTGGATTCAGCTTAGCCACATCACGTGGAGTGGGGGTGGGTTGCTGAAAGAAGCTGGAGGGGGCATCTGCAGTGCCCCCATCCTTGGCAGGCAGCCCCGAGTGTGAGGGCTCTGCTCTTTGGCGTCTCTGCTGAGGTGTCCATAAAAGTAAAGATGGACAGGCCAGCACAAAGGCAGACCTTGAAAGCCGCCTGCACTAGGAGTTGCTGAGAACTGACTTAGTTTGCTGAAGACAAGGTCGTTCCTTCGCTTGGGTGACTTTCCACTCACGTTCTGCCCTAAGAACCTAGGATTTATAAAGACAGTCTGCTGCCCGGGGCCTCTGCTGGGGGAGGAGAGAAGTGGGCTCCAGAGGAGGGCAGCCCTGCCATCGCTGCCCCTCAGGCTTCCGCCTTTCTCATCAGGTGGCAGCAAGGAGCCCTCTCCTCTTCGGCCTCCACCTGGAGGGAAAGAACACCTGCCCCCTGGGGAGGAGTGGACAGGTCCCGTGGGGCAGGGCTGCTGGGCGGAAGGGCAGGGACTCGGGGCTGAGAGGCCCGCTCCACAGGGTGTAGCCGGCCCACCCCCAGCACCCGCCCGTGCGCGAGAGACGGTCCCAATGAAGCTGGGTCAGCCTGGGAGGCAGAGTGGAGGCCGGGTCCTGGGCTTCTCAGTGGAGGGGCTGGGGGATCAGACCAGGCTGCTGGCCAGTCCTCAGCGGTCCTGCTGGAGGCCTGAGGGTTTGTATTTGATCTCAAGCCTGTACATTAAAGTGAGTCTGGCTCTTCCTTTATTCTTGAGTTTCTCAGTGAGGACTCACCTATGTCCAACTCTTTGTGACCCCATGGACTGTAGCCCTCCAGGCTCCTCTGTCCACGGGATTTCCCAGGCAAGAATACTGGAGCGGGCTGCCATGTCCTTCTCCAGGGGATCTTCCTGATCCAGGGATCGAACCCACATCTGCGTCTCCTGCTTAGGCAGGCAGTTTCTTTACTGCTGGGAAGACCCACTCTTCACATTTGTGGATGGGTGCTTCTTGCCTCTGTGTGTGTGTGTGTGTACATTTGCAAAGTGTCTGGCAGCACCCTTGACTCTCACCCATGAGACACGAACAGCATCCCCTGAACAGTTAGGACAACCAGACAGAGGCTGCCAAATGTCCCGCGGGCACAGGATCCTCCCCAGCTCAGAACCCCTGCCCTACACCCTTCTCCCTTTTGCCCCCTCTGATCGCTGCCATCAGCTTGACCGTGCTGGCCTTCCTAGACAGGCAGGAGGGGCGGGCGGGGGGCAGAGACACAGAAAGGGAAGAAAAACAGAAGGGTGCCCGGCTCCTTCTTGGGGCGTCTATGCCCCCAGAGCGTGACAAAGACCAGCAAGACACTAGCAGAATGGCTCTTCAGGTGGGGCTGCCAGACTTATTAACAAAGACGGCCAAGAACACCATTGTTTGTATTAGTGTGTCTTGTGTAGTATTCCCGACATACGGATACTAAGTTACTGGTGGTTGATGTGAAATTCAGATTTACCTGGACCTCCCGTATTTTTCTGGCAGTATGGTCTTCAGGTAGAGGTAATCGCATTGGGGAAAACCCGAGAGGGAACAGATGTTCGCCTGATGCAGAAATATGCCATTTTCTTAGAGCAGGATTTGACCTGTAATCAAAAAAAGCAGGCCTCTCCTTAATCTCACTTAATCAGGCTCGACTGAAAGAGCAGAGCCTGTCTGAGTGACGCTCTAGATTTCTCCTCTGCCGCCCACGGTGGTCTTACCCGCACACCCGCCCTGGAGCATCCTTCTCTAGGCTGCAAGAGGAGACGGGATCATGGGTGGGCGAGTCTCGGCAGAGCTTTATCTGGATGGGGGAGAAGGGGCTGCATCATAAATCCACAAGGAACACGCGCGTTTGCTGCTGGAGCTGGAGAAGCAGGGCAAAACCCTCACTGGCCTTTTTCCGTCATCAATCTTGCTTCCGCTTTGAAGGAGAGAGCGCATTACTCACGGCCTGACAAAGTGAGAGAGGGAAGGCGAGGCTGGGGGAGAAGAGGAGAGACCTAGGGAGGCGGGTGAGCCATCTGGGGACCTGGGGCGGGGGGCGGTGAGCGGATGCGTCTCCTGCTTAGGCAGGCAGTTTCTTTACTGCTGGGAAGACCCACTCTTCACATTTGTGGATGGGTGCTTCTTGCCTCTGTGTGTGTGTGTGTGTACATTTGCAAAGTGTCTGGCAGCACCCTTGACTCTCACCCATGAGACACGAACAGCATCCCCTGAACAGTTAGGACAACCAGACAGAGGCTGCCAAATGTCCCGCGGGCACAGGATCCTCCCCAGCTCAGAACCCCTGCCCTACACCCTTCTCCCTTTTGCCCCCTCTGATCGCTGCCATCAGCTTGACCGTGCTGGCCTTCCTAGACAGGCAGGAGGGGCGGGCGGGGGGCAGAGACACAGAAAGGGAAGAAAAACAGAAGGGTGCCCGGCTCCTTCTTGGGGCGTCTATGCCCCCAGAGCGTGACAAAGACCAGCAAGACACTAGCAGAATGGCTCTTCAGGTGGGGCTGCCAGACTTATTAACAAAGACGGCCAAGAACACCATTGTTTGTGTTAGTGTGTCTTGTGTAGTATTCCCGACATACGGATACTAAGTTACTGGTGGTTGATGTGAAATTCAGATTTACCTGGACCTCCCGTATTTTTCTGGCAGTATGGTCTTCAGGTAGAGGTAATCGCATTGGGGAAAACCCGAGAGGGAACAGATGTTCGCCTGATGCAGAAATATGCCATTTTCTTAGAGCAGGATTTGACCTGTAATCAAAAAAAGCAGGCCTCTCCTTAATCTCACTTAATCAGGCTCGACTGAAAGAGCAGAGCCTGTCTGAGTGACGCTCTAGATTTCTCCTCTGCCGCCCACGGTGGTCTTACCCGCACACCCGCCCTGGAGCATCCTTCTCTAGGCTGCAAGAGGAGACGGGATCATGGGTGGGCGAGTCTCGGCAGAGCTTTATCTGGATGGGGGAGAAGGGGCTGCATCATAAATCCACAAGGAACACGCGCGTTTGCTGCTGGAGCTGGAGAGCAGGGCAAAACCCTCACTGGCCTTTTTCCGTCATCAATCTTGCTTCCGCTTTGAAGGAGAGAGCGCATTACTCACGGCCTGACAAAGTGAGAGAGGGAAGGCGAGGCTGGGGGAGAAGAGGAGAGACCTAGGGAGGCGGGTGAGCCATCTGGGGACCTGGGGCGGGGGGCGGTGAGCGGAGAGGGACAGCCAGGGTGGGAAGGGACGATGGGCCAGGTGGCCAGGGTCCGCAGCAAGCGTGAGGCTGACCGAGAAGTAGGCCCAGAAACTCTGGCGTATCTGAGACAAGGGGAAACCTCCGCAGAGGAAGGAGGGACGCAGACAGGGGCCGCCACCTGCTCAGAGCACACGGAACTTAGGCCCTTCAGGGCCTTCAGCCTGCAGAAACGCGACGGTGGGAGTCGGGCCGCTGTCCGGTCTGGCCTGCCTGATGCTGGTCACTCGCTGTGTTTTCGTTGGCGTACAATTGCTTTATAGAGCTGTGCTGGTTTCGCTGTACAGCACACTGAATCAGCCAGTGTGTGTGTATCTATCCCCTCTCTCGGGTCTCCCTTTCACCCAGCCCCCCGTCCACCCCCCAGGTCACCGCAGAACACCAAGCTGAGCTTCCTGTGCTACGCGGCAGCTTCCCACGACCTATCCGTCTTACGCACGGTAGTGTACATACGGGACTGCCCTGGCGGCTCAGCAGGTAAAGAATCTCACTGCAACGCAGGAGACCCCAGCTCAGTTCCTGGGTCGGGAAGGGCCCCTGGAGAAGGGGTAGGCTGCCCACTCCAGTATTCTTGGGCTTCCCTGGTGACTCAGACGGTAAAGAATCCGCCTGCAAAGTGGGAGACCTGGGTTTGATCTCTGAGCTGGAAAGATCCCCTGGAGAAGGCCATGGCAACCCACTCCGGTCTTCTGGCCTGGAGAATCCCACGGACAGAGGAGCCTGGCAGGTTACAGCCCACGAGGTCACAAAGAGTCGGACACAGCTGAGCGACTTAGCGCGGCACAGTGGCGTATCTGTCTTCCTGACCAGGAGTTGAGCCGGGCTCTCAAGCATTGCACCTTCACTTTCTCCAGCACTGCAGGTGGATTCTCTGCCAGCTCAGCTGTCAGGGGAGCCCATGTCAACCCCAATCTCCCAGTTCTCTCTGACTCCTCTCCCCCTGCCGGCTCCCCCCTGCCATGTTCTGGCCACTTTCTTTCCGGTACACACCTCGGTTTTTCCACTTGTCAAACGAAGGGCCTGAACGGAACAATTCATACGGCCTCCTGCGTTGTCCAGACTCTGGCTTGACCGGTCCTGTGTTTCTCTCCTTTTCCTTCTCATGGGGTACTGGGAATGCCCAAGCTTGGACCCTTTTCCTGTTTTCTTCCTTTAGTGAAATTTTGAAGGTCTAAGAGAACCGAAGGATCCCTGGCCACTGAGATTATCTTTGAAGATGATGCAGAGAGACGCTATGTCCAATAGGAGAACACAGGCTGTGGGAAGACTGGCCATCGTAATCCTAGGAGTGAGGGGGGAACCAGGTAATGCTGAGACTCCATCATACCCACCTGTAAAATGGGTGAAGTAAACCCTATACAGTTTACCTACTGGGAAAATGAAAGAGATGACTGCTTGCGAAGTTTTTTTTTTTAATTTTTATTGTAATATATTTGCTTTACATGTCTGTATCAGTTTCTACTGTAAAGCAAAGTGAATCAGCCACATAGATATATATAAGCCCTCCTTTTTAGGCTCCATTCCTACTGAGGTCACCAAAGAGCACTGAGCAGAGTCCCTGTGCTGAACAGGAGGCTCTGCTTAGCTACCTAGTTTACGCAGAGTGTTCGTAGCATTTTTGCGCCAATTCCAGTCTCTGGTTCATCCCACCTCGCTGCCCTGCCTTTGTGTCCATACATTTGTTCTCTCCATCTTTGCCTCTATTTCTGCTTTGCAAATAGTTTCGTCCATTTTCTTCTAAATGGAAAAGCTCTACATAAATATATTATACATAATAACACACACACACTGGGCTATGTGACTCCAGCGTCTCTAGCCTCCAAGAGGGGAGACAGAAGGAAAGCCTGTCTGGGAGGAGGGGCGGGGGGAGGACAGATCTCTGGGAAGACCCTGCCAGTCTGTCTTCCCTTCAGGACAACAGCTACATTCCAGAGTCTTGTCAGACGGGACCTCCATGTCTCAGCAAAACGAAACGGACAAGCATGACCTCCCCTTGGCAGTTCACCTTATTGAAGTTGTCTGGGAGGTGAGACATTTATTAACGTGGATGGACTGCCTTCCGAGGGGCCCCCGCTGTTGAGGGCTCAGCAGAATGAATCTTTCCCCAGATGCACTAAGTCTCTGCTGCAGTGTGGAATGTTATAACCGCCCCCCACCCCGCTTGCCAAAGGGAGTGCCGAGGCTCAGATGGCAAAGAATCCGCCTGCAGTGCGGGAGAGCCGGCTTCAAGCCCTGGGTCAGGAAGATCTCCCCTGGAGAAGGGAATGGCAGCCCACTCCAGTATTCTTGCCTGGAGAATCCCATGGACAGAGGAACTGCTTCACTGAATGTTGTCCACAGACTCTTGTCTGGGAACCACTGGGTTAGATTCCAGAACCTAGGGATTTCCAAATGTGGACATGCATCAGAATGCCCCAGGGGGCTTGTTAAAACACAGATCGCTGGGCTCCTCCCTGGAGTTTCTGGGAGTTCTGGGATGGGACCCATGAATTTCTAGAAGGTTCCCAGGTGTTGCTGAGACTGCTGGCCTGGGCACAGGACTGTGAGAACCACTATTTCAGTGGATCATGAAGTCCTCCCAGGAAAGGTAGATGAAGAGACAGAGGAGCTGCTGTGGTCTGAGCCCTTGAGTCCTGTTGCTAAAACGTGGGCAAGACACACAGCTGCTCCAAGTATCTGTCTGGTTGTGTGTAGACACCAGGTCTCTTGAGGGGCTCAGCTGGGTAACCTCGTGTCAGCTGGTCTTTCCTGGAAGGCACCAGGCCAAGATCAAGGACGATGAAGGGTGGGCAGGGGCAGACTTGGAGAACGAACTTACGGTTGTCATCAGGGGAAGAAGGTGGGAACGGACAGTTAGGGAGCTTGGGATGGACACGTCCACACTGCTGTGTTCATCGTGGATGACCAGCAAGGACATAGTGTCCAGCACAGGGTACCCTGCTCCGTGTTATGTAGCAGCCTGGATGGGAGGGGAGTTTGGGGGAGAACGGATACACATATGTGTATTCACTGTCCACCTAAACCATGACAACATTGCTTGGTAATTGGCTATATCCCAACAAAAAAATAAAAAGTTAAAAAAAAAAAAAAGAATAAAGGGTGAGGAAAACAAAGCTTAGGAAAACAAGACCTTTCAAAAATGAAATTAGTCCAAGTTCCTTTAAAACCCGCCACCAGTGGGAACGTGACATTGTAATTATATAACCGGCGAGTGTAATTAGGCGCTTCCTTTCTGTTCCCACCCACTTCTCCCAGGCTTTGGGTTCGGGAGAAGGTGGAAGGGGGTTCCTGAGAGCCTCCAGACTCTCCAGGTAACGCCCCACATTCTCCTGCCCTTATAAATTTCCTCAAAAGAATAGGACTTGGATCTGTCTGGAGACAAACCCTAGAGCTTCCCATCTATCAATTAATATTTACGGGGCCTTCACAATGAGCTCAGCCAGCGCGTAAAAGACAACAGTCCTGCAGACTGTTATTAAGCCAGAGGAGAACAAGCACCTCACCTTCCCTTTCTCAAGGGGGTTGGCAGCTGGGCGGTTGTGTCTGGGTCAAAATGTATATCCAGACACTCATCCTCCAGACGTTTATTGAGCGCTGGATGTCGCAGGCACTGTTCTAGGCTCCAGAGGTGTGGCGGTGAGCCACAGAAACGCCCTCCTGAGAGGAGTGGAGGGTGGCCTAGAGAAGCTTGGGGCAGAAGCTGGAGGCCGATGCCCACCCGTGGAGCCCCTGTGCCGAGTCTGGGGTGACCAACCTGTTAGTGGTCTGTGCATTTCATGTCTCCCTTTCTGAAATCCACTCTCTGGGCTCAGACATTTGCAGCTTCAAGGACAGTGGGCAAAGGCGTCTGAGTTTAGACAGGAGACATGTGCCATCTCTATGGAGGAATCAGATGCTTCTCGGAGCTCCAGATCTCTGGCCTAAATGAAAGATTTGGTCTACAGCCGCAAATTCATAGCCAAGACTTGAGACCACACCTGAATGTCCAGTGACAGATGAATGATCAAGAAGATGTGGTCCTTGTGTGTGACGGAATATTCAGTTCAGTTCAGTTCAGTTCAGTCGTGTCCGACTCTTTGCGACCCCATGAATCGCAGCACGCCAGGCCTCCCTGTCCGTCACCAACTCCCGGGGTTCACTCAGACTCACGTCCACTCAGCCATAAAAAAGAATGAATCTGAGTCGTTTGTAGTGGTGTGGGTGAACCTGGAGTCTGTCATACAGAGTGAAGTTCAGTCAAACAGAAAACAAATCTCATTTATTAACACATATATTTGGAATCTAGAAAAATGGTACAGATGAGCCTACTTGCAGGGCGGGAATACAGATGCGGGTGTAGAAAATGGACACGTGTACACAGTGGGGGAAGAGGAGGGTGAGATGAACTGGGAGCCTAGGATGGACATACAGACATTAATATACGTGAATAGACAGCTGGTGGGAAGCTGCTGTAAGGAGCTCGGGGCTCTGTGATGACCTAGAGGGGTGGGCTGAGACAGTGGGCAGAGGCTCTGGAGGGAGGGGCGATGTCTCACAGCTGGTTCACCTTGTCGTTCAGCAGAAAGGCATACAATGTTGTAAAGAGACTCTACTCCAGTTGAAAACATCATAAACAAATGAAGCCATGAATCCAGCCTGGATCACCCCCTCCTGCACCCCGGGCATCTTCGCAGCAGCCCTGCTCCGCAGCATCTCTGAGACAGTTCAGACTCCCTGCTGGAAGCTGTGCCCAGTGGGGCATCTTGACCCCACCTCCTCAAAGGGAAACGTGGTTTTGCTGCAGGGAGAGCCGTTCTTGGAAGGTAGCTGGGCTCGAGGGAGCCCAGATTCCAAGATCTGAGCCTGGCCAGTGCTGCAAATCAGGCTGTAATGAGGGTAAGGTTCACGGAGGCAGGCGCCGTTTGCTTTGTCCAGTGAGGTGATCCTGGCGCCCAGCAGGTTGCTTGGTTCCCAACAGGTGAGCAAAGGAATGTAGGAGCGAGTGAACACATCAGGAGCACCTCATGGCGCTTTGGAGTCCCAAAGGCTCGTGCCAGGAACTCTCCCCAGCTTTCTGCTGCCACATTGACCTCACTGGCGACACTCACATTGCCCAGGGGGCATGGAGGCGAGACACGAGGCTGCAGTCATCACTGGGGAGCCACGAAGCAGGAGAAACACGCACCGGATGAGCCGCACAAACTGCCCGCAAGCAACTCCCATCGGCTTGTTCTCCCTCTGCAGGACGTGTCTGCTGTCCGCTACCTTGAGGTCTTTGCAGTCGGAGGTTCTCTCTCTCTGAGACGACAAGACTTCTCTCCCTGGAAAACTCCTATTCAGCCTTCAAAACTTGATTTTCATTTCATCTTTTACCGCCCCCCAAAGATGGTTTTCCCTGTGGACTGCCATAGCGCCCTGCACCTCTGCCATCATTGCCTGTGTGATTTACTATTCGGGTTGACCTTGTTACCTGTCTATCTGTTGGAAAACTCCTATTCAGCCTTCAAAACTTGATTTTCATTTCATCTTTTACCGCCCCCCAAAGATGGTTTTCCCTGTGGACTGCCATAGCGCCCTGCACCTCTGCCATCATTGCCTGTGTGATTTACTATTCGGGTTGACCTTGTTACCTGTCTATCTGCTGTACTTGGCAATGAGCTGCTGAAGCCTAGGGTCCTTTTCTATTTCTGTCTCCCTTGTATCTGATGCAAAGAAGTATTCAGTACATGTGGGGTTTGGGGGGGATTGAAAAATGCAAAAAGACTATTATACATCATGTCCCATTCAAGCATCCAGTGGGGATCTGTCTGTACGGGAAAGACCAAGTTTGGGCAGAAAGCTAGAAAATACTCATTGAGTCAGACCTTCTTAGCTGTGGGCCGTGTCAACACCAGGTGAGAGCCACTCGGTCATTCCGGAGGCCCGGAAAGGAAGCAGGGAGGCTCACAGACGGCTGGAGACTTGTTTATATAAAATAAGCACTTGCCAGAGTGCTCAAGAACCAGCAGGTTCCAACTTGAACTTTCCAGAGGAGCCACAGTCATATCCCCTAATATGCGCCCAATTGGTGCAAAAGCAAAGCAGCAGAATTAAGGATCCCTTTGCCCTGGATGAGACGTCCATTAGATGGCGGCAGCATCGATCTCAGCAAGACCTCCAGAAACTTGTAAAGATAGGGCCACCCCTTCGGTTCCCCATCCAGTGTCTCAGTGCTGCTGCCTGAGAGAAAGGAGAGCCAGATGAAGTCACTGGGATTTACCGCTATGAATTAACACCATGGTGTTCACAGGTAATGTGGTGGGATCCAGGGTGTGGTACTGGGGTTCGTTACCTGCCTCCTCGGCAGAGTTGTAAACTCCACGAGAGATGTTCCTTCCTGGCTGAAACTTGGCAGCTGGCCTGAACGCCTTCCCTGGGCTGGTGCCCAACGTGCCTGCCCATCGGCCTGTCAAAATCTGCCTGGATTTCCACTGCAGGCAGTACCGGGGCCACAAACTTCTGGAATATTTGCCCGCTGAAGCCACTTCTGCTGTGACACTGGCATTCAAAGCCCCTAAAGTGAAGAATTAGCAGAGTGAGATTGTCACACTCTAGAAGCTTCCAAGTCGCTATGAAGTCACCCCAAAAGCCCCCAGGAGGTCGTCCGTAAAGAGGACAGAGCTGTCTTTGGAGGGCACGTAGGTACAAAAGTGTTAAATAAAGATGTGTTGTGTGTATACAGTGGAATATTACTTAGCCATTCAATTCAGCTCAGTCACTCAGCCGTGTCCGACTCTCTGTGACCCCATGAATTGCAGCACTCCAGGCCTCCCTGTCCATCACCAGCTCCTGGAGTTCACTCAGACTCACGTCCATCAAGTCGGTGATGCCATCTAGCCATCTCACTCTGTCGGCCCCTTCTCCCGCCTTCAGTCTTTTCCCAGCATCAGGGTCTTTTCCAATGAGTCAGTTCTTAACTCAGCCATTACAAAGAAGACATAACGCCGTGTGCAGCAACAAGGATGGACCTAGAGACTGTCATGCTGAGTGAAGCAACTCAGAGAAGGAGAGATAGGGTATGCCATCCCTTATGCCCGAAGGGTAAAAAGAAATGATACAAACGGACTGATCTACGAAACAGAAACATCCTCAGAGACTCACAGAATGCACCCAGGGTTGACAGGGTGGGGAAGAATGGGAAGAAGGGATATTTAGGGCATTTGGGGTGAACATACTGCTGTATTGAAAGTGGATAACTGACAAGGACCTACTGTATAGCACAGGGAACTCTGATCCCTGTTATACTGCAGCTGGATGAGAGAGGCATCTGGGGGAGCATGGATGTGTGTAGATGTCTGGCTGAGTCCCCTTGCTGTCCACCTGAAACTATCACAACATTGTTAATCTGCTGTACTCCAATATAAAATAAACAGTTTTGTGTTTTTTTTTTAAAGAACAAATCTGTTATTCTTAGGACTCAGTTCTTCACATTCCTAGCAAAAGTTCTCACAGGGTTGCTTCAGAAGAGAGGGGTTACTAATGTTAGGGAGCACGCAGGGTGGTGAGTCTTTTATTTGGATTGCATTTCTGAGTTATGACGTCTCTCGTCCCTTGGGCAATTTTCACATCCTGAGGTGTTTCTCTCTTCGTCATTCTCTCGGCCATTCACAAGCTCTATCTCCTTTTAACTTCGCTTCCTCCAACAGCCCTTCCGAAGCGGACAGCTGTGGGTACTTTAGGACTCTGACTTTGCAGATAAAGAAGTCGCCTTTCGGAAAAGTTCACATGACTTCCCCAGATTCACATGGCAGGGACCACGTGCAAAGCCGAATCTTCTGACACCAAGCCCAGGGCTCGGACTCTCCACCCCAGCAAAGTGTCTGAAGTCTTTATTGAAGTTGTTACAGTGCTGTTTCTCTTTCCTGTCTTGGTTTTGTGGCCCAGGAGGCATGTGGGATCTTAGCTTCCTGACCAGGGATTGAACCCACAGCCCCCACACTAGAAGGCAGAGTCACAACCCCTGGGCCGCCAGGGAGGGCCCTCGCCTGCTCTTCTTGCTTTGTTTTTTAATTTTTACAATGTTGTGTTGGTTTCTGCCATACAACAACACAAATCAGCCATAACTGTGCTTACGCCTTGCTGTCGTTTTATTCACTGAGTCAGGTCTGACTCTTGACTCTTTGAGACTCCGTGGACTGTAGCCCGCCAGGCTCCTCTGTCCATGGGATTTCCCAGGCCAGAATACTGGAGTGGGTTGTCATTTCCTCCTCCAGGGGATCTTCCAGGGATAGAACCCATATCTCCTGCTTTGCAGGTGATTTCTTTACCTAGCATGTTCTTAAAAAAAAAAAATTGGCATTTTTCTCCCACTTGGTCCCACTTTCTGCAAAGTGGACGAGCAAGAGTGTCGACGGCATTGAATCATGAATTTCCCTACGGGAAGGGAAGTGTTGCTATCTTCCACTTGAATTTAAGGATAGCTGAGTTCAGTTTAGCTCAGATTTCCACCGTCTAGGGACCCAAGATGAAAGGCCCTTTTGAACTCTGCCACCCAGGACACTGGATCCGAGAAAGAGAACCTAGGTAGATGGTTCTGAAGAGCATTGCTAGACGCCTCCTCCCCAGTTAGACCAGAGCTATACAATAACGTTGATGTCCCCGGTGGCTTAGACAGTAAAAATCTGCCTGCACTGCAGGAGACCCGGGTTTGATCCCTGGGTCAGGAAAATCCCCTGGAGGAGGAAACGGCAATCCCCTGCAGTACACTTGTCTAGAAAATCTCATGGACAGAGAAGCCTGTCGGGCTACCGCCCATGGGGTCACAAAGAGTCAGACACGACTGAGCTACACACACACACACACACACACACCCTGAGTCCTGAGAAGGCAATAACATGATAAAAGGAACCAACAAATTAGTAACCCATTACCTACAAATTTTAATTAGTGGTGGGAACCAGACACAGCATGAAGGCCGCCCTAGAAATCCTTCCTGTTCCAACCACCTGGCAGGACATCCACTCCAATCTGGGAATTCTTTCAAGGAGCTGGAGACAACCAGCTCAACCTGTCTCATCTCCCAAGACAAGAAAAGAGCCCTTGGAGAAGCCCCGAGCCACGGGAAAAGGGAGTCCAGGGAATCGTCTCAGCCACTGCTGGTCCACAGGTCCCTCCACAACTGCTGCTCCGCTGAGGTGACGTGGCTGGGGGTCCACAGGATGCCCGGGGCTGATCCCTCAGCCCCAGATCTGTTGGAGCAGTCCTCGAGCTGGTGGGAAGCAGGCATCCCTTCTCGCTCCAGGGACCTCATTGAGGGTAAGCCTGGGACTGTCATCCACATCGAGGAAACTTGACTTTCTCCTCCTGCCTTTCTGGTCTTCTCCCAACCGTCACATGAACATCTACATCTTTTCACGGAAGGGTCAGGAAGATCTCAGAAAGTCACACTGGGACCTCCACCTTCCTTTTTCCTCTTACCACACCAAGGGGCTTCCCTGGTGTGCCAGTCATGAAGAACCTTCCTGCCAGCGCAGGAGGGGTAAGAGACACGTGGGTCTGAGCCCTTGATTGGGAAGATCCCCTGGAGGAGGGCATGGCAACCCACTTCGGTTTCCTTGCCTGGAGGAAATTGGAGGATCTCATGGACAGAGGCGCCTGGAGGGCTACAGTCCACAGGATAGCAAAGAATTGGACAAGTGACTCAGCCTGCACGTGAGCACTGTCCCAAGACCAGGAGGCATCCTAGAGCCCAGGAAGGCAGGGGTCCCGCTCGAATGCCCCCTTCTGCTACCTGTACATCTTATTTTCCTCAAGAAATCCACGCTTCTCCTGACTCCATACTCACACCCTGCATATTTAGAATTCCACTTCATGCTAGTGAAGGATCTATCTTGTCTGCATGTGTTTGGAAATGGAAGAAAATGAGTCTCAAGAGTTGAGAAGAAGGTGGGCATTCAAGTCTACATCACAGCTTCTATGGAAAGCTGAAGCTGATAAGTTTACAAGCTCCCTAAGAAGCATGCCCTCCTTCACAGGACCAGCCTCATTATTACCTTCTTAGACTTCACCCATCTGGCCTTTTTTTTTTTTAAGGCTTTATTGAATTTTTTACAACAATGCTTCCATTTTATGTTTTTGGTTTTGGGTTTTTTTGACTCGAAGCATATGAGATCTTAGTTCCCCGACTAAGGACTGAACCTGCACCCCCACCCCCCGTATTGAAAGGCGAGATTTTAACCACTGGACCATCAGGTAAGCCCCATCTGGACTTGCATGAAGAGTACACCTCCCTCCTAATAGTACAGCTTAAATTCAGTTTCTTTTGAAAATAGTAATTCTGGAATTATTGTACTAAGATGTTTTTGATTTCAGAGATTTGCTTATATAATTAGAGAACACTGCGAGTAGATGAAATTTACTCCTCCAGGTGGATGGTGACAGTTACCTGGAGAGTGCTGGTGACCTCATCTTTCCTTGATTTTTCTCATTGCAAACTGATCAGTCAGAGGTGGTTTTGCGGAGTCTTCTTTCTGTGAACAAAGCTTGCCTTGAGCTCCTTCTCACCATGAGATGAAATATAAGTAAAGCTAATAACAGAAAGAACCCAGGAAGCTTCCCCTGTTGTGTGATATGTATTACATTGTTGCAAAATGACCGCAAGCCAGCGGGGTGGGTTTTAACAGGGGAGTGCATCAAGTCACAGAACTTGACGGGAAAATTGGCCTTCTTGCCGGAGAAGGAATGCTCTTCTCAGCTGACGTCAGAGAGGTGCATTTCTAAAAAACGGGGTGCTACTTAGCCAGATCATTCAAACAGCCCCTGTGATCAGCGGGTGACAGGTCATTCTCCCAACTACAAACAGATGTGAAGAGATGACCCGAAATAGGCAAAATAGATCAAAATCGGTTGAACGTTTCCAACCAGCCATGAAAGAATACGGGGAAAGCCCCTGGGAACTTGACACCCCTTTGAAGAACTCCACCGACAGAGGCGAGGCCCGCAAGACAAGTCCCCACTCCACGCATTTGTGTGATGTGTTTATGATTTCAAAGACTTTCCACATCTCCAGCTTCTCAGCATCACAGTCTATGAAGCTCATCGTGAAGACATTACTACCTGCAGGTTTCAAGAGATAAAACAGAGAGCAAGGGTAAGTGACTGGCTCAGGGTCACATATCCAGCAGGAGCTACGTCCAGGGTTGTAATCCACGCTGCTGAAATCTGACTTCTTCCTCTTCTCCCCAAACATAGGGCTCTGGTTAACTCCTACCATCTGGGCTGCCCCATGTCCGAGGAGAACAAGGGCCGTTTTTAAGCTAGACTAAGGGACATGGTCATCTAGAATTGCTTTGTCCTCTTGACCTTGAGGCACCCTTGTGAAGTGTCAACGGGCACGTATCGGAATGAATGAATGAATGGAGCGGGTGCCCTCCCCTGCCTCCCTTGCCATGTCCTGTGGTTACTGCTCGACGGGGCAGGCATCTCAGCCCCGGCTGTACCAGGGAACAGGACTCGACAGGTTGGCTGGGCATCAGATTTCACACTCCACTTGTTCACTTCTCTTCTCAGCACGTAGGCTTGAGAACTGACACCAAGACAGGAAGAGAGAAAGTGGCAGAGGCAGAAGGGGAGATTAAAAGCTGATGGAAAGCTCAGAGAGCTCGAGGGGAGAGGCAGAGTGTGGGCAAGTACAGACCCCAAGGGACTGGATGCAGCTGAGCACACAGTCCGGTGGGGCTGCCGTGTCAGCGCTTGACCTGGGTGTATCTGCAGCCTTCCATGGGGGAGGGGACACGGGACTCAAAGACACAGAAAGTATCTATCTATGAGAAAAATAAAGAGATAAAAATATAAGTATATAATAATATAATAATTATTAATTAATATATAATATCACTGTAACAATCATAAGATAAATATCTATCTATGAGAAAAATAAGTCTTATCAAAGCTGGAAGAATCAGTGTTGTTACTGCTGCTGTTCAGTCGTGCCTGACTCTTTGTGACCCCATGTCCTTTACAGCACGCCAGGCTCCCCTGTCCTTTACCACCTCCTGGAGTTTGCTCAAACTCATGTCCATTGTGCCAGTGATGCCATCCAACCCTCTTATCCTCTGTCACCCCTTTCGTCTATGCATCTAGTCCTTGATGAAAAATCAGTAGCATTTCTAAGGTGATGATCTGTATAAACAAGCGCATTATGGGGATGGGCGGGAGTAATTAAAAAAATTAAAAATTGTCTTAAGCTATGGCAGGAAAGAATAAAGAAAAGGTGCCTTATCAATAATGAGGCTGCTTTTACAGGAGGCCAAATAATCCAGGAGAGCATCAGAAGAGGGAACTCCATTTGCTACCTGGATGAGAGGCTGAGCTGACCCCCAGTGGGGCTCTCTTGCATTCTACGTTCCAGGTGCCACGTGTAGGAGACACGAGGCACTGGAGGCACTCAGGAGGCACTCAGTCCTACAGCAAGGTGATGTGAAAAGCCACAAAGACCTGCTTGTCATCAAGTTCAAGGTGATGATCAAGAAGAGTACACAATTTGAAGTCAGAGACTTAGGTTTTGTTCCTGAATCTCTCACTCACTGTGTGACTCTGGGTGAATCCCTGGAATTCTCTCTGAGCCCAGGGTTTCCGTTGTGTATGACAATTCTTTTGTCAGCATCATACTTGCAGAACATGAGTAAAAAAGTGCTCAGGGCCAGACGTTATTTAAGGGTTGGTATCATTCATCTCAGAGCATCAAGAACCACGAGGTAAATTAGAGTGTGTGCCCTGTCACTCAGTCATGTCTGACTCTTTGTGACCCCACGGACTGTAGCCCGCCAGGCCTCTGTCCATGGGATTCTCCAGGCAAGAACACTGGAGTAGGTTGCCATTCCTCCTCCAGGGGATCTTTTGGACTCAGGGATCGAACCCGTGTCTCCTTGCATTGGCAGGCAGATCCTTTACCACTGAGCCACCTGGGAAGCCTCAGAGGTAAATTCACTAATGCTCAAATGGCTAGTTAATAAAATAGCCAAGCCCGTAACTTAGCTAATGCTTCTTGTTAGTTGAGAACCAATGATTCAAGGGGTTAATAAATATTACAGTGTGGCGATTTTTTGAGAAGCTTCCTTTTGCCATCTAGATTGTGCTAAGTCACTTCAGTCGTGTCCAGCCAACTCTTTGCAACACTATGGGCTGTAGCCATAGGCTGCAGGAGCCAGGCTCCTCTGTCCGGGTGATTTTCCAGGCATGAATACTGGAGTAGGTTGCCTATGCCCTCCCCTGGGGGATTACCCGACCCAAGGATGGAATTCACATCTCTTACAGACTGAGCCGTGAAAAAGCCAACCCCAGTACAACTGCCGAGGCATTTTTTTCCTTCCCATTCATCCTGAGGGTGCAGAAAAGGAGTTCTTCCCCCAGAGATCCAGCTACCCAGGGGCCATGGGAACTTTCAGCTCGGCTGTGAGGACGGGGGACTGGGCAGCCAGGGGAAGGCACGCCAGCGTGCTCACAGAAAGCCTATCAAGGACACACAGAACCCTTCGGGGCCACAGGCAAGCTCCATGGGGCTGAGAGGTGGGGACCACCTCAGAAAGGAAAATGGAACCAACCGGGAGCAAAAGCGCTCTCCTGCAGCTCCTTGCGAGACTGTCTCCTGCGGCCCGCCCAGAACGAGAGGTGAGCTGTAAATCCACCCGTCGGGTGAGTCTCCGCCACGGTCCAGCCCTGCCGGGAAGCAACACATCCGGCCCTTGACGGCACTCTCATGACTTCTTGGCTGAGAGGTGGTATTTTCAATCAAGAGAGAAAAAAAACACCCTATTATTTTACTCTGGTAATTGACAACAAGTTTCTCATGAGTAATTTTACAGCGCGCAGGGTGTGCCGGGGTTTGACTTCTCTTTACGAGAGCTGCAAGCTTGCAGGACAAACACTATTTTGAATGGAATGAAACATACTTCAACCATCCATAGGGATATTGTCAGGCTTTGGCTGAAATACTCTGGTTCTCTGCACCACGAAAGGCCTGCTTCAGAGTTTCTTCTCCTAGATTTTACTTTGGGGAAAAGAACACATCTGAGATTGGGGATCCTGAAAGATTTTAACTAATGTAACAACTCGTGTTATATCTCAAATCTAGCATGCAAATTTTTTTTTTCTTATGACTCTATATCATGGCAACCAGTGAGTGGTTTCCAAAGTGGAATAGACAGGAAATGGTTCCTCAAAATAGTCTTTTAAGAAGGATGGGGAGTGGTTTCTGCAGTCCAAGATAGTCTCCTACATAAACGCTGCCTATTCAATACACTGCCCTACTCAAACGGTGCAATTCACAGTGTACATTAGTGCAATAAAGGCACTGAGAAGTCCAGCAGGAAGGGAGCCTTGCCCATCACTGATGTGAACACAGAATTTCCCAAAGTAACTACAATACAGTCTCTCCCTACAGGAAATTACACACACACACAAACACATTCTAGCATTTAAAAAAAAAAAAAAAAACCTTTTATTTCATATTGGAATACAGCCAATTAACAATCTGGTGATGGTTTCAGGTGGACAGTGAAGCAACTCAACCATGCATAAATAGGTATTCATTCTCCCCCAAACCCCCCTCCGATCCAGGCTGCCACATAACATTGAGCAGAGTTTCCTGTGCTACACAGTAGGACCTTGCTGGTTATCCATTTTAAATATAACAGTGTATATATGTCCATCTCAAACTCTGTAATCACCCCTTCTCCCTAACCTTTCCTCCACCCAGCAACCATAATCTACCACTCTTTAACTCAACAGATTTGGGGAAACCCTGAGGAAAAAGAGAAGGAAAGAGGTATAGTTGGGGCTCAGGAGTAAACCGTATTCTACTTTATTCTGACTTTTGTAATTCAATAACCCAATTATTCACTAAACAAGCTCTGTTGAGTAGTCAGTATGGATAAAGGGTGTGGGTGATGCAAAGATAAATAATATGTGAAGAAACATGTAATAAATACAACACTTCAAAAGAGAAAGTGATCAACTAAAAAAATCTAATCTGATCTCCTTTATACCTAGAGGAGGAAACAAGGATGAAGAGAAATTGGATGACCTGTCTCTAGATACAACACACCTATGTGCCTTCAGTTAGAAGAGAAACGTGGTTCTACAGACAATGCCGTGAGCTGAAGGCACCTGCAAAGACTCAGCGAGAGGGTTTCAAACCCTGTGATTTTTGGAGGGGAGGCAGAAACTAGGATTGCGTATTTCCAGGAAAGACATCGAGGAGGAAATCTGAGAAGCCAGTTGTCCTTCAGTGAGGAGGATGTTAGACACTCAAAACCGGTCTCTGCATCAAGAGGGAGCAGGCCTTCGGGGGCCACAGTCAAGGTCACCGGGCGCCTCCCGGAACTCTGCAGGGCCTTGGAGCGCCCAGGCTGTGGGAGACACTGCCTGCTCCTTGCACACTGAGGACCCAGGGGACTCGCTGTGTGAATTCACAAAAAGGGCTCCTCTTGCTTGGTTTCATTTCCTCTCCCTCCATCGCTTTTAATTGCTTATGACTGAAGTATTGAGTCTCAGTCCGGGGATGTGATTTTTCTTCTCTCCAGCCCTGGGCGAGCTCATTCATTCTTAAAGCTTTAGTGATGACCAAGAACAGATGGCTTTCATGCTTAGAAGCCAAGTTCTGAACTTGTATCCAAGCGCATGCTTCCCGGTACCCCAGATTCCTGCTGGGTATTTGCATTAGTCTCTACACCTTCCTTCATATTAGTATATCCAGACTATCTTCCCTCAAACTCTGCCCCCCTCCCAGTCTCCTTGCATCCGTCAAGAAAATTATTCCTCTGATTCCCTACCCCCTTTCTGTTCTCTTGGGTACTCTGTTTGTTGTTGTTTTTAAGTCTTCATTGAATTTGTTACAATATCGTTTCTGTTATATGTTTGGGGTTGTTGTTGTTTTTTTTCCAAATAAGTAGCTGCAAATGGCAACCCACTCTAGTGTTCTTGCCTGGAGACTTCCAGGGACGTGGAGCCTGGTGGGCTGCCGTCTATGGGGCCGTACAGAGTCAGACACGACTGGAGCGACTTAGCAGCAGCAGCAGCAGCAGCAGTGGTAAGGAACCCACCTGCCGATACAGGAGACTCGGGTTGCATCTCCGGGTCAAGAAGATCCATCGCCTGGGGGAGGAAATGGCAACCCACTCTGGCATTCTTACCTAGAGAATCCCATGGACAGGGGAGCCTGGTGGGCCACAGTCCACGGGGTTGCAAGAGTCAGACACGACTGAGTGACTGAACAGCAACAGTGCCTTCGTGTCACCCCTTTGGAGCCCCTGCTGATCCCCGCAGAGTCCTCTCCCTGCACCTGCCTCCCCTGCTCCCCAACCCCGGCCCCAAGGAAAGCAAAACCCGGCAAGAGGGCGGTGGGATTACCGCAAATGAAGTCAGGCTAATCCCGGGCAAGGGCCTTTTATCCAGGAAAAGTCTCCATCGAGCCCTCATCAGAGCCCTCACAATCTCCTCTTAATAACTCGCATGCCGGAGCGCTGCGGAGATTAAACCTCGGAGGAATGCGATGCTCTGCAGCCCAACATGGAGCGCCGACGCCAGGGGAGGGGGGCGGGTGGCTCGCGAGGCCAGGGGGGAGCGAGGCAAACGCCAGCAGGCTCGCGATCTTTCCTGTCGGGAGCCTTTGTTCCGCCGGCACGTTATTTGATGACCTAGACGGGGGATAATAATGCACTTTATCTGTTCCATTTATGACGTGTGTGTGTCATGGGTGTACATGCACATTACTGGCTATAAAAGATGTATCATATGTGCCAGACAGAGAAGAGAGAGTGCAAAGGCCTCTGACTCAGTGAGAATGTGCTCTCTCTTAGGCAAGCTGCGCCCTAACTGCAGTGAGCATCCCAGGCAGAGACTTTTGGAGGTCATTGCATGAAGTAGAAAAAACTATGTAAAAATTGTCTGTCGGTTATTTTACGTCCACAGCGTTTTCTTTTTTTATGTATTTGGCTGAGCCAGGTGCCCGGTCTTAGCTGCATCACATGTTGTCTTTCTAGTTGCAATGTTTAAACTCTTAGTTGCGGCCTGTGGGATCTAGTTCCCTGACCAGGGATCGAACCCAGGCCCCCTGCACTGGGAGCTTGGAGTCTTGGCTGCTGGACCACCAGGGAAGTCCCAGAAATAACTTCTTAAAACTGAAAGAAAAAAGACTGTGCAAATCCTCAAGTTCAGAGCCTGGACAAAGAACAAGCAACGTGACTGTCCTTGACATTAGTTTATTTTCTGCAAGTTGTGGACGAGAGGAAAATGGGATAAGAAAACAACTAGATACTGAAGGTGTTGCAACTTCTTCAATAATGTTGAGTATTACTGAAGAAACTACACAGCTGCACGTTTACTTGCTGCCTGTAGACCTGTGACAGCCAGTCTGCAGATTTTTATATTTTCTGGAAGATCTTCTTGATTAATGAGATTTTCATGGAGAGGTTTCCATAGTGGAATTAAAAAAAAAAATTGAGAGGCTTAAGGAAAAGGAGTGCGTCAAGGCTGTATATTGTCACTCTGCTTATTTAACTTATATGCAGAGTACATCATGAGAAATGCTGGGCTGGAAGAAACACAAGCTGGAATCAAGATTGCCGGGGAAAATATCAATCACCTTAGATATGCAGATGACACCACCCTCATGGTAGAAAGTGAACAGGAACTAAAAAGCCTCTTGATGAAAGTGAAAGAGGAGAGGGAAAAAGTTGGCTTAAAGCTCAACATTCAGAAAACGAAGATCATGGCATCCAGTCCCATCACTTCATGGGAAATAGATGGGGAAACAGTGCAAACAGTGGCAGACTTTATTTGGGGGGGCTCCAAAATCACTGCAGATGGTGACTGCAGCCATGAAATTAATGGCATCCGGTCCCATCACTTCATGGGAAATAGATGGGGAAACAGTGGAAAACAGTGTCACTAACTGTTAGCTTGGGCTGATTATTTCATTTCTTTGAAATTCAACTACCTTCTTTGTGACACAAGTATATAAATACCTATCTCCTTGTCTTTGATCAGTACACCCTCTCTGTCTTGAAAGTGCACACATTCCTTGTCACTTGCCTGGCCATCTTCTGTGGAGGTTGTATATCACCTGTGTCACCTCCTCAGGAACACTGGATTGGGAAGGTGCCCCGTGTCCTACAGCACCCACCCACACAGAACAGAGGCTGCATCAGAGGTAACACTTGCTATTCTCTAGGAGACTTTTCCCTCTGAATGTCTCCCAGGGTCTGTATTCACCAGTGAATACCCAATGCATGGTAAACTTGAGAAGATCAGGGACGGGGACCTGAAGAGCCCTCACCTAGGAGAGATGGGCACTTTGGGCTTTAATGGGCCAGGGGGAAAGCAGGGCCCTCTGTGGGATGTTGTCCTTCCACCACACAGAGAAGCAATGTAGGCAGGGCAGAGGGAGTGAGATGGGCAGCCACACCACTTCAGTTTCCAAACCAGCTTCCTAACCTGGAACAACAGCCTAAATGGAATCAAGGCAGGAGCTGTGACTCTGCTGTTAGATAAAGTTAAATTCAAGGTCAAAAGCATTGTGTGAGGGCAGAAGCAGTCACTTAATGATGAAGGCTGCAATCCACAGTACAGATAATACTGTCATGAACCATTGGGAATCAAATAACAAAGCATCAACGTTTGTAAAGTAAAACTATTGAAAATACAAAGAGAAACTGACAAAATATAAAACTAATACATTTTTATATACCTCTTTAGATCTGTGATAGATCAAGTGGATGCAAATGAGGATGTAAACTACATGAAGGCTGAGCGCGGAAGAATTGATGCTTTTGAACTGTGGTGTTGGAGAAGACTCTTGAGAGTACCTTGGACTGCAAGGAGATCCAGCCAGTCCATTCTGAAGATCAGCCCTGGGATTGCTGTGGAAGGAATGATGCTAAAGCTGAAGCTCCAGTACTTTGGCCACCTGATGCGAAGAGTTGACTCATTGGAAAAGACTGATGCTGAGAGGGATGGGGGGCAGGAGGAGAAGGGGACAACAGAGGATGAGATGGCTGAATGGCATCACTGACTCGATGGACGTGAGTCTGAGTGAACTCCGGGAGTTGGTGATGGACAGGGAGGCCTGGCGTGCTGCGATTCCTGGGGTCACAAAGAGTTGAACACGACTGAGTGACTGAACTGAACTGAACTGAAAGAAATCTGATTCACATCTTGCCTTTACCCCTTGGGAGCTGTGTGATCTGGTGTAACCCTCTTTGGCTCTTGGTGAGCTCATTTTTTAAATGGAATAGCAATACTTACCTTCCAAGTTTTGCATAAAGTGAAAGTCCTTTATGACCCAATATGCTACCTAGAGCTTTATCATTTCATATTTACAAAGACGCACTAGGGGAGTGATTTTGCCTCCAAGATTGTCCTTCCTACCTTCTGCAAAATAGATGGGACAACAGCCACGCCAAGGGAAAAAAAGCTGAAGGAGATTAAGTCTCTCTGACTGCCTTTGGGAGGCCATCTTAATCCCCTGCAGTGTCCAAGAAAGAAAGACAGTGAAATCTAATCCATCAAGCTGCCCCAGAGGCTCAGAAAATATGTTATATATTAGTAATATAATTCTCTTAGGAGACAAGATTGACATCAAAATTGGTTAATTTAGACTTCCCTATAGACAGACGAGGAGATGCTCAAGACATCCTCAGGACTGTTTGTTGACTCCAGGTGAGCCTGCTCTTAACAGGATGCAGTTTACACCCCTGGATTCATGCAGGGCCGAGGCTGTGCCCTGTCACTGACCACCTGAGTCCCTTCCCCATCGTCACACGTTAGATCTCTTGGGCCACACATTCATTCACTCACTTAGCAACTGTGCATTTCAACTGCTTGTTTGCTTTCAGCATACTTCTGGGGGACTTCCTTGGGGGTCCAATGGCTGAGACTCCAGGCTCCCAGAGCAGGGGGCCTGGGTTCAACCCCTGGTCAGGGTACTAGATCTCACATGCCACAACCAAGAGTTCACATGCTGCAACTAAAGAGCCTGTGTGCTGCAAGTAAGACCCGATGCAGCCAAATAAATAGCTAAATACATATATATTTTTAAAAAGAGTTCTTCTGGGAGGGGCTCCCCGGAGATCCAGTGGCTAGAACTCCATGCTTCCATTACAGGGGGTGTGGGCTCCATCCCTGGTCGGGGAACTGAGATTCCACATGCCATGCAGTATGGCTAAACAAATAAACTACTTTTAAAAAGACAGCTACGATTTTTTAAAAGAGAATACTCCTGGAAGTTAAGATACGCGCAAAGGGGGAGTGACAGAAGGACTCCCCTGACTGGAGAACTGGTCTTAAAATAATAAGAGACAATTCTGACAGGTCTTAAAAATCATACCCTGTGCCTTTCTTGCTGCCTTCAGCTGTTTTTGACACCCACCAAAATCATCACAGACAGGAGAAGACAGGGCAAAGTGAAGGGTGTAAATTTATTAACCGGCATTGGAGGGACTCAGCAGGTTTTTTTTTTAAAAAGCAAAGATCAAAAACCAAGACAACATCCTGTTTAGCACACGGTGGTTGCCTTCAAGAGATATTTCATGTGACTGAGAAAAAAATTGGGCATAGGTACACAGAGAAACCGTCACATAAGGGAGCAATTCAAGAACATCGAAGCATTCTTCTTTCAACTTTTCTGAAGGTTCGAAACTTAAAAAATAAGATGAAGATTTCATATTCATTTTCACATCAGTGTCTCAAACAATATCTTTCTTACTGGAAGAGTTTAATGCAGAGAAGAGTTGTCCTAATCTGATATGCAGAAGGAGCTGTCTGTGAAAGAAAAAGGACCTGGGTTGAGCCTTTTGAGATAAATCATAAAGCTCATGAATTTTGATGAGATTTCCTTCTCAAGGGCATAGGCTGTGCCAGGCTCTCTGCTAGTGCTCTGTGAAAACTGCCCGTGTGATCCTCATAATAATAATAACCATCATCATTAGCTTTGCCACCCATTCGACAGAGGGGGAAACTGAGGCTCAGAGACATTATTCGAGGTCTCATGGCAAGTGAGGGTGAGAAAGCTGATGCTGTTCAGTCTCTCAGTCATGTCTGACTCTCTGTGACCCCATGGACTGCAGCCCGCCAGGCTTCCCTGTCCTTACCATCTCTCAGAGCTTGCTCAAGCTCATCCAATCAGTGACAAAACTGGAATGTGGGCAAATCCAAATCAGTGCCCGTTTCTCTGAGGAGTAGGACTCAGGTAAGTCAGAGAGTATGCCAGGCAAGACCACTTTGCATCAGCATGATGACAGAAAGATCACGGCTTGTGAGGAAAAGAAAAGGCTGGCTGTGGCAACGATAGTAGCTTTCTCTTTGCCTTTTCATGCTGTTCGTAGGGTTCTCTTGGCAAGAATACTGGAATGGTTTCCATTTCCTCCTCCAGTAGACTACTTTTTGTCAGAACTCTTCACTATGACCAGTCTGTCTGGGGTAGCCCTGCACGGCATGGCTATGACAAACATAAACAGCATATTAAAAAGCAGAAACATCACTTTGCAGACAAAGGTCCATATAGTCAAAGCTATGGTTTTCCAGTAGCCAGGTACAGATGTGAGGGAACCATAAAGAAGGCTGAGTGTTGAAAGAACTGATGGTTTTGAACTGTGATGCTGGAGAAGTCTCTTGAGAGTCACTTGGACTGCAAGGAGATCAAACCACTCAATTCTAAAGGAAATCAACCCTGAATACTCATTGGAAGGACTGATGCTGAAACTGAAGCTCCAATACGTTGGCCACCTGATTCGAAGAGCCAACTTATTGGAAAAGACTCTGATGTTGGGAAAGATTGAAGGCAGGGAGGAGAAGGAGACAGATGGGTGAATGGTTGGATGGCATCTCTGACTCAATGGACATGAGTTTGAGCAAATTCTGGGAGATAGTGAAGGACAGGGAAGCCTGGCGTGCTGCAGTCCACGGGGTCGCAAAGAGTCGGAGAACAGTAAGGATGACTGGCTATTCCCACTTCTTGCTTTCGTATTAAAACCCTGAATCTTAGCCTGGCACGAACAAGAACCTGCCCCCCCTCCCAACAGTAAATACACATTTCCCAGTCTCCTTTGCGCCTGCATATGGTCACATAACTTAACTGTGACCCATGAGATTTAAGGGGAAACTAGCCGTCCAATTTTCAAATAAAGTCCTCAAAGGAAAAACCTGTATCCTTTGCTCCTTCCTCCTTTCTGGCTGGACTGCAGGTTGGAGAGTTTGATGTGAAGTGGCTAATCGTTATCTAGGGTGACCTTGGCACTGGAGGTCACACAAGGAAGCAACAGGACAGGAGCAGGCTGGGTCTCTGGGCACCTGGACGAAGAGCACCATTCCAGTCCCGGGCTGCCTAGACCGGGTCTTTAAAATTAGAGAGAAGCAAGTCGCTGAGTAGTTTACGTCTCTGTTATTTGGGGCTATCCTGTTACTGGCAATGGAACTTGATCCTAATTAGAACACAGTCTAATTTGACTTGAGCCGAGTGTTTCTGTGGGTGATCGGTGATGGAGCAGTTGGGAAAGAAATGGAGATCACGGAGAGCTTCTCAAGTCAAGTCAAGGCTCGTGTCCCTGGTTTTGTAGGCTTTCCAGGCAGACAGATATAATGAAGCTGGCATTTCCAGAAGAAGAAATGCTTTGGCTGTGTGGCATAGAGTGCCCCAGTCTGGAGAACGGATGAAAGAATGTAAAGCATTTGGGAAATCGTGCCAGTGAGCCAGATGCGAGGTGTTCAGGGCCTCACAGAGGGATGGGCTGTGTGGTCAGGAACTGGCACTGAAGGTCTAGGGTACAAAGCTGATCACGAGGGTCAGACTATGGCGTGGTCACAGGTAACGGATTTCTCCTTGGTGTGGGCGGTAGGGCGGGCCTGTGGTACCTTGGCTAAAACAGACACCAGCAAGTGAAAGGAGAGCCACAGAGGGACAGAGAGTGTATCTCAGGCTTGTGGAGGTCCTGCCCAGACATCTCGAGGGGTTCAGGTGCCCATGCCTGTAGGTCATTAGAGGAAAATCTGAAGACAAGTTTAGACGCGACGGTTGGCACAAAAGATAGAGCGGAAACTGCGACCACAGATGAGTTCTTCAAGGAATGTGCTGCGGAACTCGGACCGAAATCCTAAGTACAAAGATGGAAAAAGGCAGCAAAGAGAGAAGGCGAGAGGCAAGAGGGAGGAGATGGACTGGAAACACTGTCTTAGAGTCGAAGGAAAATGCTTCCACCAACAATGGGATGTAGAAAAGAAAGAGATGCCTCAAGGAGAAAAGATGATTAAATGGGACAACGAAGAGGTGTTATTGGCCTTTCGGTGATAGTCAGCAGGCAGCTGGGAGTGGAAGCCTCGTTTCAGGCGAATTGAAGGATGAATGTCTTATACGGGAAGGGAGGCACATTTGAGAAACTTGTCTATGAATTGAAAAAAGAAAAAAATAGCCAAGACATCAGGCTCAAAAGAACAGTGGTGTCAGATCTCTTTATTGGGAGCGGGATCCCTGTATGGGTGAGTTAACTGTAATACAAACTGGGAGGAGTTGCCTCTCTAAGCCTCAAAAGCAGACCAGTGAAAGTAGAGGATAAATTAACGTTCTGTGAAAAATACACCGCGCCGAGCATGGCAGGTAGCAGTTACGCATCCAAGGCTACTTACCCGCCAATACCTTTGGATGGTTTCCTTTATTTTACCATGTATGTTTAGACCCAGCTAATTGGCCCCCACATGAGACCCTGCACTTGTGGAGATCAGACGAGATTTGCTGTAACCCCCATATCAACCTTTTAAAGAAGCAGTCCACTGCACCGGTCCCGTGGTTTAGGCTCTGTTAGGGAGGAAGGAACCCTCAAAGCGGTGACTCAGACAGTTCCTGTTGGTCCACAGCAGCCAAGGAGCATACAAAAGTATTTGTTGTTGTTGTTTATCCATCACCCTGCCATTTCTGACTCTGTGATTCCATGGACTGTAGTCCCCCAGGCTCCTCTGTCCATGGCATTCTCCAGGCAAGAAAACTGGAGTGGGTTGCCATGGTCTCCTCCAGGGGATCTTCCGACCCAGGGATCGAACCTGGGTCTCCTGCGTCGGCAGGCCGGTTCTTTGTAATTTGTGCCCACCCAGGGAGCCCCTCCCTGCCCTGCACTATCTCTACATCTCTCCACTCTGCAAAGGTACAGGAACACCAGAGCACAGCCAGGCCGTGTGCTAAGCCGAAGCAGGCTTCCTTCCACCAAACCCATCCCTTGAAGTTGATGCGTCAGTGTCCATCTCACAGCTGAGAAACCGGGGACTCAGAAGAGTAGAATGTGTGGTCATCTGTTGCAGAGGCGATCTGCTGCTGCCCAGGTGATCCAGTGGTAAAGAATCCTCCTGCCAGTGCAAGAGAAGTGGGTTCAATCCCTGGGTCGGGAGGGTGCCCTGGAGGAGGAAATGGCATCCCACTCCAGTATTCTTGTCTGGGACATTCCATGGATGGGGGAGCCTGGTGGGCTACAGTCCATGGGGTCCCAAAGAGCCAGCTATGAGTTGGTAACGGAGCACGCACCCACTGCAGAGCTCACGGTAGGGGGTGGGTTGAGCTCATTTGGCGTCTGAAACCCGGGAATTCCACCTCACTCAGTGGGTCTCTTTTAGTTCAGGTGTTCTGAGACCTGGAAATCTACCCAGCACTCCCCCTACTTCCACGAACATCTTCCCAGGAGGTGAGAAGTCAGCGCTGACCCAGAGCCGGGTGAGACAGTCACAGGCCAGCAGTGATATCGGCCCACCTAGGGCCAAGGGCGGCCAGCTGAAGGGCGAGCCTGTTCTCAAGCAGCGAGGGGGTCGAGGGAGGTCAGGGATCCAGGTGCCAGAGACAGCAGAGCCCTGTCTGCCCTTTCATCCACAAGCAGAACAGGGCCAGACCCACCGGCTGGAGCTTGAACCTCCAAACAGTCTGGCAAATCCACGCCTTCCCCAAGGCCTCTGCAGCCACCAAAGCCACAGCTCCATGGAGACAGACACAACTCTGACCTTCACAGATCACAGTCATCGTGGGCCGGCCAGCCCCTGGAAGGGCTCCACCCAATGCAGACACTCCAAATAGCTATTCTCTAAAGCACACCCCGGACGGTTACCTCTCTGCGTGAAGTAAGCTCAGAGATGAAAGACCAAGGTGATCATTTGAGTCCGGCTTATGCGTAATTATGCATTCATCAGTCAGAGCTTTAATTACCCGGAGATAAAGGTGCCTTTAACGTTTTGGGGAAAACTGGCTCCAACAAAATGCACTTCTTTTGTCTACCAGCCAGGCACAACTAACTGTTATCCTGGGCAGGGCTTAGTGGGGAGACTCCAGCCTAAACCGTAAAAGGCTCTTGGCCATTAAAGGTGATCCCGCTGAGATGGGGCACAGCATTCGTGGGAGATCCTGCATGACCGCGAGGCCCAGAAGAGCTCCTGAGGCAAGGGCACTCCTTGAAAGATGGAGAGCGAGAAACCTCAAGGCCAGAGAGGGTGGCGCGGAAGGAAGAGCGCAGAGAAAACTTGGATCCTTAGGTAAAGCATCATCTGCGACTTCCTGGCATGAAATGTGGACGCTCAGACTCAAGACCTACTGAATCAGAACCGGGATCTTCTGTGAGCCCTGGCGGTGTCTATGTGCATTCAAGTGTGAGATGCATTAATTTAGGGACCTCGTACCCCCCAAGACAAGGGCTTTCCAGGTGGCTCAGGGGTAAAGAAGCCCCCTGTCAATGCAGGAGATGCAGGAGATGCAGGAGATGCAGGAGGCATGGGTTTGGTCCCTGGGTCGAGGAGGAAATGGCAACCCACTCCAGCATTCTTGTCAGGAAAATCCCAGGGACAGAGGAGCCTGGTGGGCTGCAGTCCGTGGGGGCGCAAAGAGCTGGACACAACTGAGCAACTGAGCAGGCATGAGCACGCACACCCCAGGACAGCATGCCTTCTGCTCATTGTTAGAAACAAGGAGCCGGTCTTCGCTCTCTCTCTATTTATCCGTGGGTGTTGAAGAAGGGACTTCCCTGCGGTCCAGTGGTTAAAGACTTCACCTCCCAACACAGGCAGGGGGTATGAGTTCAATCCCCGGTCAGGGAGTTAGATCCCTCACGCCTTGGGGCCAAAAAACCAGAACATAAAACAGAAGCGAGATTGTAACAAAGTCAATAAAGACTTTCAAAATGGTCCACATCAAAAAGAAAAAATCTTAAATAAAATAAAGAGAAAAACTGGAGGCAGAAATGTGCAAACGTGTGTGTCTAAGGAGCGCTTTTCTTGTTTAACATCTGGCAGAAGGCAGAGATTTTTCCCTTCCAGTGTTGCTTTCAAAGGTAAACATAATTGAACGGGGCAGAGCGAGGGCGGAAGTAAAGACCATAAAACTCACACAATGCCAAATGGAAGTGATTAACAAAGCCGAGAGGAGAAGCCTCCCCGGTGCGGTGTGAGATGCGACAGACAGGTCAGGGCAGACCTAGGGAATTGACTTCAGCGCCTCTCGCCTAAGGGCTGGGACAGGCAGCAACAGAGACAGACCCATTTCACAACGAGGAGAAGAGGAAGCTGGCGAGAAAGAAACCTCAGAAGAGGGGGGACGGGGTGAGAAGGGATCGTGTGGGGAGAGAGAGATGCCTTGGGTGGCGAGGTTATCGGTATGGTGGGATGTCACTGCAAGCATCCACACGGTGCCCACAAGTCAGATTAACAGACCACAGACGCCAGGCATCCAAGGCTGAGGTTTAGATAATCCGCTGAAGTCCTAAGCTCTGTGGACAGACTTGCCTTCCCATCCGAACGCTGCTACTTACTAGAAATGCAAATCGGGAGGAAATGTAAATTTTCTCATGGATGGATCCTCAACTTCCTCATCTGTAAATGGGGGTAATTCTACCAACCTCAGAGTGGTAACAATGAAATGAGATAGGGCAGGTTAAACGTTAAAGACAAAAAACGAGAACAGACATTGCAGTGCTCTGTGGTGACCTAAATGAAAAAGAAATACAAAAATCCCTGAGGTCCCCGTCGCAACTCGAGAGGAAGCCCAAGCTTCCCGCCGCAACTGGAGAAAAACCAGGAGATTCTCCCCTTAACGCAAAATGAGGCTCTCTTCCACTGCAGTGTCTGAGAGATAGCCCATGTTCCCTCTTGAAACTTGAAAGGATGCTTGACACACTTCACGCAACTCAAGAAGTTTCCCGCGTAGCTGATTCACTTTCCTGTGCAGCAGCAACTAACACAGCAAAGCAACTGTACTCCAATTAAAAAACAAAACACGTTAACCCAAGACACAAAGCCACACCCAGTTGCAAAGGTTAGAAAAATAGTACTTCTTGATGGGAGAAGCCATTCTTTTTCTGATTTGTGCAAGATATAAATGCATTTATAAACAAACCAAGCCAAACTCAGTACAATGCCTGCTACATATCACACTCTCAAAATGATAGCTATTAAACTTTTCATTTCCCAGCAATATTCCAAGCATTACCAATTTCCCAGAAAGTGTCTTCTCTTGGCCCTGTGTTCTGAAAGAGTGAGGAGAAATGATTCAATTGCTTTTTTTTTTAAGGGTTTTTTTTTTTCTATGTGGACCAATTTTTAAAGTCTTACTGGATTTGTTACAATATTGCTTCTGTTTTATGTTCTGTTTTTTGTTTTTCTTTTTGGCTGTGAAGCTTGTGGGATCTTGACTCTCCAGCCAGGGACCGAACCCACAGAGCCTCCCCTCCTACTCCACCACCGGAAGGGGAGGTCCTAACCAATGGCCTGCAGGGAAAGCCCCTCAGTTGCTTTTATAAGCACTGACCTCTGCTCCCTTAGTGCTCTCACTTACTCCATTCATTCCCTCAATAATTGCAATAGCTTACTGTATTAACCAACTCAAGGACACTTTGTGCATCAAAGCATCCGTGAAGGACTTGCCTGGTGACTCAGTGGTCAAGAATCCCCCTGCCAATGCAGGAGACACAAGTTCGATTCCTAGTCCGGGAAGATCCCACATGCCTTAGAGAGACTAAGCCTTTGCTCCACAGCTACTGAGCCTGTGCTCTAGAGCCCGGGAACTGCAACCACTGAGCCCAGAGCCCGCAAATACCAAAGCCTGTGAGCCCGGAGCCTGTGCTCTGCAGTAAGAGAAGCCGCTGCAGGGGAAACCTGAGCTCCGCAACAGAGAAAAGCCTTCTCAGCAACAGAGACCCAGCACAGCCCAAAATAAATCAATAGAATTCAAGAAAGGCATCTGTGGAAGGAGAACGAAATGTACAAAAAGCTGGGCAAATGCCTGATATCTTCTCGAACACATGCACCAGCATTTTCTAGGGCCTGGCTCTCAGGAAGTGCAGGAAGGGATTTTAGCCAACTTCCTGGACCTTCTGGAGGCAAACCCATACTCTCATGAATGACTCTGGCAGGCGGTGAGCAGCTCTGCACTCCCTGGGTTCCTGGACCACCCCTTCCATACTGGGTCCCTCAGACGAGGGGATGTGGTGCTGAGGAAGCCAGACTTGGTCACCCTTTGAGTGGCTTCTTTGCACGGTGGTGCAGTCTGCATCCCAGACCAGATCATCTGCTGTACGCACCCGAGTCTTTGACCCCCTTGATGAGGGCCTGGGAAGGACGCAGACTGGGAGGTGGGGAGGCTTCGGGAGTGATGCTCAACACCTGATGAGTCACGGGTGCCTTCGTCAGACACTGTCAACCCAACGAGGGACCTTCCAGATGTGCCGGGGTGCAGTCATCTACCTCTGCCCCACGTAGACTCTTGAGTTCAGCCCAGTGATGCACACACCTTTTCGCTCTGAAGGGCTATTTCAGAAGTGGTCTCCTAGAATCGACCCCATGGGCACCACAACTCCGGCCAGGTCACGATTACCTATTACTTCTTTGGGAAACAAGAAATCATCCCTGCTCCCTGCTGTCTAACTTGTTTCTCTGTTAAAATCCCACTGAATAGTGTCCTTGCTGTGGTTCAGTCACTAAGCCGTGTCTGGCTCTTTGCACCCCTTTGGTCCGCAGCCCTCCAATCCCCTCTGTTCTCTGCTACCTCCCAGAACTTGCTCAAATTCATGTTCACTGAGTCGCTGATACTATCTAACCATCTCATCCTCTACCGCCCCCTTCTCCTTTTGCCCTCAATCTTTCCCAGCATCAGGGTCTTTTCCAATGAGTCAGCTCTTCGCATCAGGTAGCCAAATTATTAGAGCTTCAACTTTAGCAATACCCAGTGCTAACTCAGGACCGAGCAATGTGACTGACTCATCTCCTGATGATAAATCTCTTCTAGATCCAGAGTGGTTTATATGGAAACTTGACTTAAATAGTCTACTTCAACTTTCTCAGGGGCATCCATGAGCCATCCATGAAATGCCCCCAACTTTCTGGACCCCAAGGACCGGTTCCTTGGAAGACAATCTTTCCATGGGCCACAGGTGGGGGATGGTTTGGGGACAGTCACATTGATCGTGCACTTTATTTCTGTTATTATTACATCAGCTCCCCCTCAGATGAGCGGGCGTTAGACCCCAGAGGCTAGGGTTCCTGGCCCTGGGGATTCAGTATTTGCCATGGGCTCCCTTTACTCTGGCCTCTCCTTCCACTAACAGTCTATAAACAACTCTGCACCTGGCCATAAACCACAATCCACTGTTAGCCCCAAAGGAAAAAACAGCAACCAATTGCAAAAATCTTGGCTTCATTCGCAAACACCTATAGCACTTACTCATATCCAGATTGTTTCGTCCTGAGCTTCTCTAATGGGCAGATGGAGGGAGTGGGGTGAAACAATTCCTCACAAGAGCCACCCGCAGGGAGTACCAGGACTGGTAATCTCCTGGAGGGTCACCAACAGCGGTGCCATATTGGATCCAGTGGGTGAGATTATCCCACCTTCGGGCAGCTTGCTCAACAAGCCGACCAGCTGCTCCATCCCTGGGTGCACTGCGCTGAGATTATCCCAAGACAACTTGGTTTTCCAATGGTCTTTTCCAACGTGAAGGTAAGAGAGCTCCAGTTGGTCTCAGAAGCAAAAATAAAACATAAGCATGCTTCCTTAAATGGACACTTTCAACTTCAAGACATGTCAGACCACTAATTATAAACATTCCTGCAAACCCGAGTTTTAATTCAGTTCCTGAAAATCTGTCCATTGGCTTTTGATTTTTAGAACATCAGGCTCTGACCAAAGTTCAGAAGCACAGGAGGCAGGACGCTGAGTGCTTCATCCAGGGACTTGATGAGAAGATGAACGTGAGCTTCCTGGCTCAGGGAGCCTCTGTGATCTTCCCAGCCTCTTTCCACAGTCGTCAAATGGGGCCAATAACACGGGGCCTGTCTCGTAAGGAGGTCCGAGGAGTGAGCTAAATAACTCATAACACACTGAGTCCAACAGAGTAGCGCTCAATAAATAGTAAAAGCAAATAGGAAAAGCGAATGTCTGCCGTCCCAAACCTTTTCTCTTCTCTTTCAAGTTATAACGCCATGGTAATCGCCGGGATGGTTTGTTTCGAGGCAATAATAGAAAACCATCCATCCTAGAGTCGTTTTAAATGAAGTAGACACTTCATCTCGTTGACACAGACGCAGAAAGAGGTGGGTGGGCGTGCGAGCAAGGAGCAGGCCGACTGACCCGGGGGCTGGCAGGAGGGCGGGGCGGGTACCATTTTCGTGGCTCTACGGCGATCCCATGGGATTTGGCTCAGCGTCTCTTAACTAGTGAGCTGCTGACTCAGTTGATGAAAAATGGAAAAAGCAAAGAGGAAAAGCACGAATCCCACTAGGCCACGGTGGCTGCTGAGCCAAACGCATCACAGGCTTCCAATAACTCTGAAATAATAATCAGATTTAAAAGTGAGGAAATCATTGTTCTTCCCAACCTGGCTGCCCGCCCAGCTGCTGCTCGGAGGGTGATGAGCTGATTTTTATCTGCGCGTAGATCTCCCCTTTGCCCGGAGAAACGTAGGAACCCCATCCAACTGGAAGACTTTTCTCAGCAGCCTTTGCTTGGACCACGTGCCTTCTTTCCCAGCACAATCCTCCCCACACCCCAGGGAAACTCAGCCTTGCCTTTTTTGTTTGTTTGTTTTAATAAACAACGAGATTTGTTCCAGTTTCTTTAAGGATCAAAGTATAAAGAGTCTACTTTTGGCTTCCAAGCCTGCACTGCCAAGATCAGAGTTCTGTAAAACTGGTCGGAGCCCAGGCAAGGCCAGGGAGAGAGCCCACTAGTTCTTCAAGCTAGGAGGGCCCTGGAGGTTCCACACTGACGCAGACCTGGAGACGGAAGACGCTCTGCGCACTGCAGTGGGTTTACGGGCCCCCTGCCCGTTCTCCTCCAGGTCTCCCACTGTTGGCCTCGGCTACTTCTCCCTGGGAAGTTGCTGAGTAAAGGCTGAGTAGTCAAAGGGGGTTTGTTATCAGAGATGGCAAAAAAAAAAAAAGGAAAAAAAATTCCATGTCTCAACCAAGTAGGGGTCAGCATATGTTAAAGATGGTTATAGAAAATATTGGGTTCTTAGGGGTCTCTGGGCTATTTGCTGTTGTTGTTCGGTCACTCAGTCGTGTCTGACTCTTTGCAACCCCACAGACTGCAGCACGCCAGGCTTCCCCATCCTTCACCACCTCTCAGAGCTTGCTCAAACTCCTATCCATTGAGTCGGTGATGTCATTCAACAATCTTGTCCTCTGACATCCCCTTCCCGTCCTGTCTTCAGTCTTTCCCAGCATCAGTTCAGTTCAGTTCAGTCGCTCAGTGGTGTCCAACTCTTTGCGACCCCATGGACTGCAGCACCCTAGGCCTCCCTGTCCATCACCAACTCCCAGAGTTCACTCAAACTCATCTCCATTGAGTTGGTGATGCCATCCAACCATCTCATCCTCTGTCGTCCCCTTCTCTCCTACCCTCAACCGTTCCTAGCATCAGAGTCATTTCCAATGAGTCAGTTCTTCACATCAGGTGGCCAAAGTATTGGAGTTTCAGCTTTAGCATCAGTCCTTCCAATGAATATTCAGGATTGATCTTTCCTTCCAATGAATATTCAGGATTGACCTTCCTTACGATGGACTGAATGGATCTCCTTGCAGTCCGAGGGACTCTCAAGAGTCTTCTCCAACACCACAGCTCAAAAGCATCAATTCTTTGGTGTTTAGCTTTCTTTATTGCCCAACTCTCACATCCATACATGACTACTGGAAAAACCATAGCCTTGACTAGATGGACCTTTGTTGGTAAAGTAATATCTCTGCTTTTGAATATGCTGTCTAGGTTGGTCATAACTTTCTTTCCCAAGAGTAAGCGTCTTTTAATTTCATGGCTGCAGTTACTATCTGCAGTGATTTTGAAGCCCCCCAAAATAAAGTCTCTCTCTGTTTCCACTGTTTCCCCATCTATATGCCATGAAGTGATGGGACTGGATGCCATGATCTTCGTTTTCTGAATGTTGAGCTTTAAGCTAACATTCTCACTCTCCTCTTTCACTTTCATCAAGAGGCTCTTTAGTTCTTCTTCACTTTCTGCCATAAGGGTGGTATCATCTGCATATCTGAGGTTATTGATATTTTTCCCGGCAATCTTGATTCCAGCTTGTGCTTCCTCCAGCCCAGTGTTTCTCATGATGTACTCTGCATATAAGTTAAATAAGCAGGATGACAATATACAGCCTTGACATACTCCTTTTCCTATTTGGAACCAGTCTGCTGTTTCATGTCCAGTTCTAACTGTTGCTTCCTGACCTACATACAGATTTCTCAAGAGGGTCTCTTATAATGAGTTGGCTCTTTGCATCAGATAGCCAAAGTATTGGCGATTCAGCTTCAACCTCAGCCCAATGAATATTCAGGATTGATTTCGTTTAGAATTGACTGGTTTGATCTCTTTGCAGTCCAAGGGTCTCTTAAGAGTCTTCTCCTACACAATACAAAAGCATCAGTTCTTCAGTGCTCAGCCTTCTTTATGGTCCAACTCTCACATCCATACTTGACTACTGGAAAAGCCACAGCTTTGAGTATACTGTGCTCTGTGCCATAGAACCTTCAAAATACAGGGGAAAAAATTCTGACAAGGGCATTTGATTCATAAAGAAGAAATATGACTTAAGTAACTTTAGAGTCCAAAACAAAAGATGTCCACACATCCCCAAAATGCTAAGCAGATCTCAAAGAGAGAGGTACAGAGGTGCCAAAGACCTTTGAGCTCTGAATTTTACTCAGACTAAGCCCACTTTTTGTTTGTCTAAGCTGTGCGTGTTCAGTTGCTCAGTCATGTTCAACTCTTTGTAACTCTATGAACTGTAGCCCACCAGGTTCCTCTGTCCATGGAATTTTACAGGCAAGAATACTGGAGTGAGTTTCTGTTCCTCCTCCAGGAGATCTTCCTGACCCAGGCAGGGACTGAACCTCATCTCCTGCATCTCGTGCATTTGCAGGCAGACTCTTTACCACCGACCTGGGATGCCTGTTCTAAGCTGCAGGCCACAGTATTCTAAGACAACCCAAGGCAGAAAAATCTGGGTAACAGAAAGATGAAAAGAAGCAATGAACTTTACAGAGGAATCACCAAGGATTTCCTCCCATGAGCTCCTTGAACGTCTTTAAAAACGTCCCACCGGACGCATTCCACATCTACACACTAGGATTCTAGGTACCTGTCTGTTGCAAAGGTTAGGCTCACATCCATAGAGGCTGTAATTTTTCAGATGTTTTATCTTTGGAAAAGAATATCCTGTAGTTATCCCAATCAGTGAAAGAGTTTAAATTCTATCACCCATACATTGGGAGGAAGTGCAGAGTGAAGCCCTTGCCCCACCAGTTCCAACTGCAGCTGTGGACCCCTCACCACGTGGAAACTGTAGTGCCCAGAGAATCCAGAAATGAGATCCTCACAGCGCACAGAGCCTGCCCACCTGCCTTTAGAAGCTGAGCTCCAGAAAGCCCTGGGTTGCGCTCGTGTGTATAGATGCATGCTCACTCACTCACGCGTATCTGGCTCTTTGCGACCCCATGGACTGTAACCTGCCAGGCTCCTCTGTCCATGGGCTTTTCTAGGCAAGAATATTGGGCGAGATGCCCTTTCCTTCTCCAGGGGATTTTCCCGACACAGGGATCGAACCTGTGTCTCTTGCATCTCTCATGTTGGCAGATAGATTCTTTACCACTAAGTCACCTGGAACATGCTTATCTCTGTATTTACTGGACCAATATTTTGGCCCCCAGGTAAGCTTGATGCTTCAAGCAAGCAGCCTCAGTGTCCAAGTCAGAAAAGCAAGAAAATGAAACAGTCAGAGGAGTCCAAGAGACTCGATGCCTTACAAAATAAGTTCTTGGAGTTTCTAGTGTCAACCTCTGGAGGGGATGGGGTGTGAAATTGCTTCCTGCATCTGCTCTGGGTTCCTCTGGAGGAAACCCATTTTGATGTTTCAGCGTCCTGGTGGTGTGGGATCCTGGGGCCCTAGGTAGGCAATGGCTCAGATGCTGGCTACATAGACGAAAGGCCACTTAGGTGTCCCTGGATCCAACTGAGTCATTAACTCTACCCTCCAGTTATCAGTAAAAGTTAAAGACTCCAGAATGCCTTTGGCTGACGTCTTAGATGAATTTTCACTGGCAATTTCAGAGCCAAATATATCCCTAGGAAAGAAATCTTTTTCAAAAGGAGGGAGTTAATCCAGTTCAACTGCTCTTTACCTTAGGCTAATGTTAAGAGAGGAAAGAAAAAATGAAGACAGGAAACTGTCCCATATCCTCCGGCCTCTGAGCAGGTTTACCTAAACGTTGCCAAGGCGATGTGTATGTGAGTCTGTCTTCGCTCTGAGCCACAGTCGCTGACTTGACAGAGAACACCCATCCAGACTGCACCATCGGGCAGCGGCCAGGGACCACGGGGGCACTGCAGCGTTCAAGTTCAAACCTGGTGTCTCAGCTCCCTGCAAGAAGTCACAAGCTTTCTGCATTTTGTCTGTTTTTCTCTCAGTATCCCTCATCCCTCTTTCGTCTGTTCCTCACTTGTTTTATCTTTGGAAAAGAATATCCTATAGTTATCCCAATCAGTGAAAAAGTTTAAATTCTGTCACCCATACACTGGACAGGAAGACTAGGTTTGTCCAGACACACGAATCCGGTCCTCCACACCATTAGAACAGAAAGAGAACATCAGAGACACCAGGAAGCTCAGGTGAGAAATGCACCTTCTTAGGATGGAAGAGACTGGCTCACGGTCACCTGGAGAAGGCAGATCTTTGTCTCCTGACTCCCAACCAGAGCTTGGCTACAGAAATGAGAGTGACCTCACCCAGGATCGCCCAGGAAGCCAACACACTTCATGGAGGAAGCAAGGAGCCTGCCCCACACACAGGGGCAGTGACTATAAGATAGGGAATACGGATGAATTAAGAAGGGAGGGAATACAGAGAACACAGATGAATCAATGAGTGACTATAAGATAAGACAGAGAGCGGAAAACTTTTTAAATTTTATTTTATGAGCTTTTCTTTCATCTTTCATTGCTGTTGTTTAGTCGCTAAGTCATGTCCAACTCTTGGTGACCCCATGGACTGTGGCCTGCCAGGCTCCTCTGTCCATAGGATTTCCCAGACAAGAACACTGGAGTGGGTTGTCATTTCCTTCTCCAAGTGATCTTCCCGACCCAAGGACTGAACCCAAATCTCCTGTATTGTCAGGTGGATTCTTGACTGCTGAGCCACCAAGGAAGCCCCTTTATTTTTTATTACCCATATTTTATGACTTCATGTAGTAGAAAAAATATATTTTACAACACTTGATATGATTAAAAAGCCTATCCATATTTCATTTTAAAATGATATAATAGGATTTTTAAATAAATATGAGAAAGAGCTTGTGTTTTTATATTCTGTGCTTCAGAAAACATAGGAAAGATTTAATTCATGAAAAAAAAAAGAGTATGGCAAGATGTATTCTGAATTGAGCCCTTGATGTCCATCTGAATCTTCTGGGAAATGAAGCCCTGTAATTATACTTTGTCTGAAAAAATGAAGGTTCATGGATTGCTTCATAATTCCTCCATAAATGCACCATCGGGCAGCGGCCAGGGACCACGGGGGCACTGCAGCGTTCAAGTTCAAACCTGGTGTCTCAGCTCCCTGCAAGAAGTCACAAGCTTTCTGCATTTTGTCTGTTTTTCTCTCAGTATCCCTCATCCCTCTTTCGTCTGTTCCTCACTTGTTTTATCTTTGGAAAAGAATATCCTATAGTTATCCCAATCAGTGAAAAAGTTTAAATTCTGTCACCCATACACTGGGACAGGAAGACTAGGTTTGTCCAGACACACGAATCCGGTCCTCCACACCATTAGAACCGAAAGAGAACATCAGAGACACCAGGAAGCTCAGGTGAGAAATGCACCTTCTTAGGATGGAAGAGACTGGCTCACGGTCACCTGGAGAAGGCAGATCTTTGTCTCCTGACTCCCAACCAGAGCTTGGCTACAGAAATGAGAGTGACCTCACCCAGGATCGCCCAGGAAGCCAACACACTTCATGGAGGAAGCAAGGAGCCTGCCCCACACACAGGGGCAGTGACTATAAGATAGGGAATACGGATGAATTAAGAAGGGAGGGAATACAGAGAACACAGATGAATCAATGAGTGACTATAAGATAAGACAGAGAGCGGAAAACTTTTTAAATTTTATTTTATGAGCTTTTCTTTCATCTTTCATTGCTGTTGTTTAGTCGCTAAGTCATGTCCAACTCTTGGTGACCCCATGGACTGTGGCCTGCCAGGCTCCTCTGTCCATAGGATTTCCCAGACAAGAACACTGGAGTGGGTTGTCATTTCCTTCTCCAAGTGATCTTCCCGACCCAAGGACTGAACCCAAATCTCCTGTATTGTCAGGTGGATTCTTGACTGCTGAGCCACCAAGGAAGCCCCTTTATTTTTTATTACCCATATTTTATGACTTCATGTAGTAGAAAAAATATATTTTACAACACTTGATATGATTAAAAAGCCTATCCATATTTCATTTTAAAATGATATAATAGGATTTTTAAATAAATATGAGAAAGAGCTTGTGTTTTTATATTCTGTGCTTCAGAAAACATAGGAAAGATTTAATTCATGAAAAAAAAAAGAGTATGGCAAGATGTATTCTGAATTGAGCCCTTGATGTCCATCTGAATCTTCTGGGAAATGAAGCCCTGTAATTATACTTTGTCTGAAAAAATGAAGGTTCATGGATTGCTTCATAATTCCTCCATAATCAGAAGCTTTCTTCTTTTTTTAAAGAATGTTTATTTTAAAAAATTTTTATTTTATTGACGTATAGTTGATTTACAAGATTGTGTTAATTTCTACTGTACAGTAAGTGATTCAGTTATACATGCTGCTACTGCTAAGTCACTTCAGTCGTGTCCGCTCTGTACAACCCCAGAGACGGCAGCCCACCAGGTTCCCCTGTCTCTGGGATTCTCCAGGCAAGAACACCGGAGTGGGTTGCCATTTCCTTCTCCAATGCATGAAAGTGAAAAGTGAAAGTGAAGTCACTCAGTCATGTCTGACTCTTAGCGACCCCATGGACTGCAGCCCACCAGGCTCCTCCATCCAAGGGATTTTCCAGGCAAGAGTACTGGAGCGGGGTGCCACTGCCTTCTCCTTCTCTCAGTTATACATACATATATACATATATAATTTTTCATATTCTTTTCCATTATGGTTTATCACAGGTTTTTGGATATAGTTCCCTGGTCTCTCCAGTAGGACCCTGTTGTTTATCCATCCTGTAACATAATACTTTGCAACTGATACAGAGAATAGGCAACTCTTTCCAAGGTTTCTGGACTTCAGTGTCTACTCACATCTACAAAATAGCCAACAGCAAGAACTCCTGCATCTCTAACTACACAGCTCACAACCCAGAGCCAGTTGCTCCCGGGACCCCAGACATAGCCTCCTCTGCTGAGAAGAAGTGCCAGAGTTCCCCTCCACAAGTCGCCCCCATGCCTGTCACAGGAACATCAAGCAGCCGCCGCCCCAAGTGTGTGCTGAGGGCTGAGGCCGGACGGTGATGAGGAGGGCAGCTGTCCGTGCAGCTGGGAGTAGACGAGCCGGTGATCCTTACCCATCCTGCCTCTTGGGACCATTTTGGACCAAGGCTATTCATTTATAAAAGTAGCATCTCACCTAAAGACTGTCATACTGGGTGAAGAAAGTCAGAAAAAAAAGGAAAAATATTATATTAAATATGACATCCTTTATGTGTGGGATACATATACATACAAAACAGAAGAGACCCACAGACTTAGGGAACAAGCATGGGGGAAGGGGTAGGAGGGAGTCTGGGATGGACATGTACACACTGCTGTGTTCAAAATGGATAACAAACAAGGACCTGCTGTACAGCACAGGAAACTCCGCTCGGTGCTATGTGGCAGCCTGGATGGAAAGGGAGTTTGGGGGAGAATGGATACATATATGTACGACTGAGTCCCTTCACTGTTCACTTGAAACTATCACAACTTTGTTTATTAATCGGCCATCCATGGCTCAGATGGTAAAGAATCTGCCTACAGTGCAGGTGACTTGGGTTTGATCCCTGGGTTGAGACGATCCCCTGGAGAAGAGCATGGCAACCCACTCCAGTATTCTTGCCTGGAGAATCCCATGGATGGAAGAACCTGCTGGCTACAGTCCATGGGGTTGCAAAGAGTCAGACATGACTGAGTGACTAAGTGTGCACACACACCCCTCAAATCCAAAGAAAAAGTTAAAAAAAATAAATACATAAATAAAAGTATCATCTCGACTAAGCAGTGCCTTCTGCAGCTCCAAGAGAGAACCAGGCTAGTTAAACATAAATGAAGACCAAACCAAGGTGGTGTCCTTATCTTAAGTGAGGCCAGTGAGATTAGCCAGTTGCATGCAACTTATAACTTCCCAAAAGACATCGCCAACAACAGTGCTCATCTATGCACGTAAAAGCACTTGAAGAAACACGTAGCATCTCCAGGGAGAGAGGCTGCATGTAGAAATACCCCAAATCACTTTCTCGGGATAAGCTTGCAGCTCCGTGGGCTTTTGTAGCCAAGCCCTGCTGGCTGGCAGCTTGGTTTATCTCCTTAGCGCGAACCATGATGCATTTGGCTGGCTCTTGGCTTCCAATCCTATGTAATTCGAATTGAGGGTAGATGGTTGGGGTCAGACAGAGAGGAGCCTGCAGGCTTAGAGGGGAGCCTCCTTGCTCCATGTGGCTCCACAGCACGCTGGGGTATCTGCAGAGCTCGGCATCCTGTGCTGGATCCTCTCAAAAGTCAAGGAGAAGACCAGATTCAACTTGGGCTTCAGGAGCTCCCTGGGGCTGAGCACAGCACACCTCGACCCCCGGGGGCCTGCCATTACCAGGACACCATGAGATGTCTTATTTAGGCATCAAGGCTAAGACTGTCACTCGTCCAGAATCCCCAGCGAAAAGTGACTCTGGTGCTCGGCAGGTAAATATTTGTTGGTTTAAACCAACTTCTACTTCTGGGCTTCCCTGATAGCTCAGTTGGTAAAGAATCCGCCTACAAGCAGGAGAGCCCAGTTCAATTCTTGGGTCGGAAGATCTGCTGGAGAAGAGATAGGCTACCCACTCCAGTATCCTTGGGTTTCCCTTGTGGCTCAGCTGGTGAAGAATCCGCCTACAATGCGGGAGACCTGGGTTTGATCCGAGGGTTGGGAAGACCCCCAGAAGAAGGGAAGGCTACACACTCCAGTGTTCTGGCCTAGAGAATTCCAGAGACGGTATAGTCCACGGGGTCGAAAAGAGTCAGACATGGCTGAGCAACTTTCATTTCTACTTCTGACCCCTTCTCTGGGCTTATCCTGTTGCCAGATTGAAGAGGAAATAAATAGTGGTAATGGATGAATATTTTTTGAAAAATGTGATTGACTTTGGCATCTGAATATAGTGCTTTTTAAAGCTGTTTTATGGATTTACCCTGAAATGAGCTAATCCAACCATGCCCCCATCATGCGTGCATCCGGCCTACCCTCCTGCAGCCCTGACCTCAGACTGTGTTGTAATTCCTCAAACAAGTGTCTTCACGACCCTGCGTCTTGCTCCGCGCACCCAAATGCTGCAGCGTCTACCTTCTAGCCTTGCCCGAAATCGCTTCCCCTCCCTCTTCCCACTGGAGATGGGGGCATCCGGCCTACCCTCCTGCAGCCCTGACCTCAGACTGTGTTGTAATTCCTCAAACAAGTGTCTTCACGACCCTGCGTCTTGCTCCGCGCACCCAAATGCTGCAGCGTCTACCTTCTAGCCTTGCCCGAAATCGCTTCCCCTCCCTCTTCCCACTGGCGCTGCTACAGCCGAGGCCACCTGGCAGGTCTTCTCACGCCAATCTCTTCCCCACGCTGCGGGCTGCGTAACTCTGCAAGGCGCCCTCCTCATCGCACCCCTGTCCTGGGCCAAGCGGCCTCCCTGGTACTCTCCCTGCCTTCAGAATACACTGAAACCCCTTCGTGTCAGCCCTTGCCTGCTGCAACCCCGATCCAACATTCCGTTCTCGCTCCACCTGCCGCCTTACAGCCCACTCACTGATGACGCCGAACTTCTCACCACTCCCGAAACATATCCATTTTTTTTTCCAGTCGACCAACTTTACCAAGTATCCCTTTATTTGCCAAGCCCCGTGCTGGGCACAGGGGTGCAGGGCAAGGGTTCTCAAAGGCAGCACTGTTGATATCTGGGGGACACGTGTCTTTGCTGTGGGGCCTTGCCCATGCCTTATAGGACGGTTAGCTCCATCCTTAGCTTTTACCCACTAGTTGCTGGTGGCAACTTTCCCCAAAGCTGTGACAGCTGAAATTGCCTGCAGACACGGCCACGTGCCCCTCAGAGGGCGGGGACCCATGCTCTAGAATAAACCATGCCCCCAGCCCTTCGGCAGCCTGTCGGTGGTTTGTTAGGAGTGACAGGTGCCTGCAGCGGGTTCCGTCAGTAAAGCCCTGTCAGTGCTTGGCGTCCTGAGGCCCTCAGGAGGCCACCGTTTCCCACTTCACCCTGCCCCTTCCACAGCCTCTTTAAAGCCCAGCTTTCAGGGTGACTCCCTACAACTGGCACAGAAAATTCAGACTGGGGCTCCGTGTGTTGCAGTCCCCGCGCACTTGACTCACATCCTGCGCTGTTGACTAGCTCTTCCTCTAGGTCAAGAGTCAGCATGCTTTTCCTTGTAAAAGTTGAAAGTAAATATTTTATTTTGGAACGTAGTCTATCACCACCACTCAGTGAGCCGTGGGAGGTGAAAACAGCCACAAACAATAGCAAGTGACTGGGTGAGTCTCTTTTCCAGAAAAGTTTTATTTACTTTTCTGGAGCAAGATGGTAGTGTGGCTGTGTTCCATTAAAGTTTTATTTAAATACAAGATGGCGGTATATCTGTGTTCCAATAAACTTGTTTTTACTTATAAAACAAGATGGCAGGCTGGATTTGGCCATGCCTAGGACCCCTGCTCTGAGCAGTGACCTCCTTGAGGTCAAAGCCCATGTCTCTTTGACTCTTGTGTCCAGCACCTCACACAGCACTCGGTGCATCTCAGACACTCTTTGAATGATTAAGAGATCAATGGATTGATGACAGACCTCAAAAGAGTGTTCATACAACACATCACTGTCCGGTTTTCAGTGTAGGCACTAAGGAACTGACCAAAACAATAAAAACAACCTCCGTGGTGAATTCAGTAATTAAAGAGCCAAGACGGGTTGAAAGAAGAGATGACTTCCCTTCTCTGGAGCCGGGAGGGGACGTAGGTGTAAGATGGCCAGAGTAAGTACAGGGTGCTCCACTAAGTTTGAAATCCACGGAAATAACAAATGAAGCTTGGGCATCAGCATGTCCCATGCGATATTTGGGATATACTCACAAATTCCAGCTTGACTGTAGTTCCGCCACTCAGTCGTGTCCGACTCTTTGCGACCCCATGGGCTGCAGCACGCCAGGCTTCCCTGTCCTTCACCGTCTCCTGGAGCTTGCCCAAACTCCTGTCCACTGAGTCTGTGATACCATCCAACCATCTCATCCTCTGTTGTCCCCTTCTCCTGCCCTCAATCATTCCTAGTATCAAGGTCTTTTCCAATGAGTCAGCCCTTCTCATCAGGTGGCCAAAGTATCGGAGCTTCAGCTTCAGCACCAGTCCTTCCAGTGAATATTCAGGACTGATTTCCTTTAGGATGGACTGGTTTGGTCTCCTTGCTGTTTAAGGGACTGAACTGAGTGCCCCTTATTTTTCTTTGCACCTTATTTAGGCATTGAATCTTGATGCTGTCTCCTGATTCCTCCTCGCAAGCTTCCAGCCAGAAAGGTGGAAACCTGTCCGACCTGCTGGTCCACCCTCCAGCCCACCAGGAAGACGGCCCCCTGTACAACTCAGAGCAGTAGCAAGCAGTTCTGTTGGAACTGGAAATTTAATTAACAAAATGCTAACATGTAATTTGGAGGAGGAGGGAGAGAGGAAAAAAAGTGTTATCACAAACTTAATAAGAGAACTATTTTAATTACGGTATTTAACAAGTTATAACCATGCCGCTGGGTTCCCCAGGGAAGGATTCACATCGTTCAAGAATCTTGGAGCCCAGAAGGAACGGATGGCGAGCGAGGTGGGGACGTCACTGCACTGTGTTTCTCTGCGGCGTGTCTTCCAGGGCTCTGCCTCTGGCCTTTAGAAGCCCCCAGGGAGTCGTGTTCTTCGTCCCATGACTCAGAGAAGCGAGCTCGCTCTCCCCATCTTCCAGGTCACGTTCCAACCCAACAGGGCCTGGGAGGCACAGAAAGCCCAGCCTTGGTGTGCAAAGCTGCCCTCTGTGCCCACGTGCGCTGGGAAGAGAGAATTGGGTTTTGTTCAGTACTGGCTCCTCCTCTGTGGCCCCTGACCTGCTCACCAGCCCGAGTGTGCACCTCTCTGCCCCCTCCCCTAAATGCCCCAGACAGGAGCAGAAACCACAGGCCTGGGTGCAGGGAAGAGAGGTGAAGGGAGCGTCTCAGAGTGACGGGGGCCTCTGCGACCTGAGCAGAACAAAGCAGAAAGAGCAGGGGTGGCAGGGCCACATGACCTTCGCTCACACAGGCTAAACCCAAATCCACCAGTGTCAGGAGCAGGCCCGTCCCCAGTGCACCGAACAGGGGACCCCACTCCCGCCAGACCTCTGCAGGGTGAGGCTGGCCCAGGGAGTATGAAGGACATGTGACCACAAGGCATGAGACCAGCTGGGGGTGGGAATGGCCTTGGGTCCCCCATCACTGACCCTGTGCCCCATGACTCCCAGGCATTTTGCCGCAGCAGCTGGAGGGGCCTCTGCTGGGGGAGGGATGGGCCAAAAGCTGGGCACTCAGCCTGCGAGGGTGGTGGCAGGGGAGCGGAAAGTTCAAGCAGGGGCCGGCAGAAGGCACTGCTCCCCGGGAGGTGTGTGCCCTTCATGTCACCGAAGGAGGCTCTGAAATCCCAGACCTGGGAAGATTGGATCACGGCCCCTGAGCATCCACAGTGTCACCAAGGCAAAGAAGTAAAGAGGAAAGAGAGAAGACACACATGATCCTAGCGGGTTGTAGCCACACCCCCACAGATAACTCTCCTGAGACGGGCTGAATAGACGAAACTGCTGACAGAGTCGCATCCACGCTGAGCGCTAAAATCCCCTGCAAGGCTGGCTACGACTTTCCCGATGTTCTCCCTTCCTTCCTTCAGTTCTCATCCTGAATTGCACAAGCCGTTGGGGGAGTTGCCCACACTAAGAGGACAGGGGTGAGCCATGATGAGCCAGGGCCTGAGAGAGGTTGAGGGTGTCTATACAGGAGGACATCGTGACATTGTATGCGAGGCACGGACCAGGACCATCTCCAAGAGAAAGAAAGGCAAAGAGGCAAAATGGTTGTCTGACAAGGCCTTACAAAGAGCTGAGAAAAGAGAGAAGCGAAAAGCAAAGGAGAAAAAGGAAAGATATACCCATTTGAATACAAAGTTCTAAAGAATAGCAAGGAGAGATAAGATAAGAAAGCCTTCCTCAGCAATCCGTGCAAAGAAATAGAAGAAAACAATAGAATGGGAAAGACTAGAGATCCTGTCAAGAAAATTAAAGACACCAAGGGAATATTTCATGCAAAGATGAGCACAATAAAGGACAGAGATGGTATGGCCCTAACAGAAGCAGAAGATATTAAGAAGAGGTGGAAAGAATACACAGAAGAACTGTACAAAAAAGATCTTCATGACCCAGATAACCAGGATGGTGTGACCTCTCATTTAGAGCCAGAAATCCTGGAGTGTGAAGTCAAGTGGGCCTTAGGAAGCATCACTACGAACAAAGCTAGTGGAGGTGATGGAATTCCACTGGAGCTGTTTCAAATCCTGAAAGATGATGCTGTGAAAGTGCTGCACTCAATGTGCCAGCAAATTTGGAAAACTCAGCAGTGTCCACAGGACTGGAAAAGGTCAGTTTTCATTCCAATCCCAAAGAAGGGCAATGCCAAAGAATGCTCAAACGACCACACAATTGCACTCATCTCACATGCTAGTAAAGTAATGCTCAAAATTCTCCAAGTCAGGCTTCAACATGACATGAACCATGAACTTCCAGATGTTCAAGCTGGATTTAGAAAAGGCAGAGGAACCAGAGATCAAATTGCCAACATCCACTGGATCATGGAAAAAGCAAGAGAGTTCCAGAAAAACATCTGCTTCTGCTTTATTGACTATGCCAAAGCCTTTGACTGTGTAGATCACAACAAACTATGGAAAATTCTGAGAGAGATGGGAATACCAGACCACCTGACCTGCCTCCTGAGAAACCTATATGCAGGTCAGGAAGCAGCAGTTAGAACTGGACATGGAACAACAGATTGGTTTCAAATAGGAAAAGGAGTATGTCAAGGCTGTATATTGTCACCCTGCTTATTTAACTTATATGCAGAGTACATCATGAGAAACGCTGGGCTGGAAGAAACACAAGCTGGAATCAAGATTGCCAGGAGAAATATCAATAACCTCAGATAGGCAGATGACGCCACCCTTAGGGCAGAAAGCGAATAAGAACTAAAGAGCCTCTTGATGAAAGTGAAAGAGGAGAGTGAAAAAGTTGGCTTAAAGCTCAACATTCAGAAAACTAAGATCCGGGCATCCAGTCCCATCACTTCATGGCAAATAGACGAGGAAACAAGGGAAACAGTGAGAGAATTTATTTTGGGGGCTCCAAAATCACTGCGGATGGTGATGCAGCCATGGAATTAGAAGATGCTTGCTCCTTGGAAGAGAAGCTATGACAAGCTAGGCAGCGTGTTAAAAAGCAGGGACATGACTTTCCAACAAAGGCCCATCCAGTCAAGGCTGTGGTTTTCCCATTAGTCATGTATGGACGTGAGAGTTGGACTATAAAGAAAGCTGAGCACTGAAGAATTGATGCTTTTGAACTGTGGTGTTGGAGAAGACTCTTGAGAGTCCCTTGGACTATAAGGAGATCCAACCAGTCCATCCTAAAGGAAATCAACCCTGAATATTCATTGGAAGGACTGATGCTGAAGCTGAAGCTCCAATACTTTGGCCACGCGATGCCAAGAACCTACTTATTGGAAACGACCCTGATACTAGGAAAGACTGAAGGCAGGAGAAGAAGGGGACGGCAGAGAATGAGATGGTTGGATGGCATCACCGACTCGATGGGCACAAGCACGAGTCAGCTCCGGGAGTTGGTGATAGACAGGGAGGCTTGGCGTGCTGCGGTCCATGGGGTCACAAAGAACTGGACACAACTGATTGACGAAACTAATACAGGAGGAGAAACTCGTCGTGGGGACCTTGGAGCTCAAGCAAGATCAAGGAGCATTAGGAGGAGGAGGGAGTGGCAGTCGCGATAAGATCTGGGTTGTACGTGAAGGGCTTGATCAAATGGGTAACTGCTCGAGACAGCAGAAGCCGAATTCCTCCCTGTTGGGAAAGACAGCTACAATCGCAGAACAGGGGAAAGCAAGAACGAGCCCTGTGGAGCTGGACTGAAAGTGGAGATGAGGAAACGTGCAGTGTTCACTGGATGGAGATGGATGCAGAAATGACGAGGGGTGAGAATTTAAGCACATACTCTCACGAGTGTCGTAAACCCTTCCACGTATGTGTGTGCACACATCTTCCGCTGAGATGGTCTAGGAGAAGCAACACCCAAGAAGTGATGAGGACATTCCCAGACCCGCACATTATTTTCCAATAAAGGGACCCGGGATCCCTGAAGGAGTCACTGATTTCAGGGCTGGGCAGGGAAAGTAGGAGGGGAGCATGAACCACTCTGTTCTGCCACAAATAAAGAAAGTACTTAAAACATAAAGAGGGCATCTCAAAAGGGCCTCAAGTCAGCTTGAAGGTGGTCCTGCTTGCCAAATCTGAGATCATTTGAGAAACAAAAATTAATGATGGAATGAGCTGTGCGGTGCTAAGCTGATTCAGTCATATCTGACTCTTTGCAGCCCCATGGAGCCCATCAGGCTCCTCTGTCCTTGGGATTCTCCAGCAAGAATACTGGAGTGGGTTGCCGTGCCCTCCTCCAGAGGATTTCCCCAACCCAGGCACCACCTGGGAAGCCCAACGACAGAATAGCTCACGACTAGTAAAAATGAGAACCCATGAGTCCAACCTGACCTAAATAAATAACTCCAAAGTGTGACGGGAAATGGAACGAATGGTTGCTGAGTCTCAAAGTGCCTTCCCACACAAGAAAAATATTTATTCACTACACAGGGGGAAAGGGGTAACTACAGGGAAGGGAGGGCTTCCCGGGTGGTGCACTGGTAAAGAATCCACCTGCCAATGTAGGACACGCAGATTCAACCCCTGAGTTGGGAAGATCCCCTGGAGGAGGACACAGCAACCTGCTCCAGTGTTCCTGCCTGGAGAATCCCATGGACAGAGGAGCCTGGCAGGCTACAGTCCATGGGGTCACAAAGAGTTGGATACCACTGAGTTGACTTAGAGGAGATTCAGCGGTTACTGAAAAGAGGCGGTTCTTCCCAGACAACCAGCCCCATAGGAGGGTGACACGTTTGAGGAATTGAAATTGAACTTCTGTTTTGAATATTTATTTTTATGTATTCACTTATGTGGCTGTGCTGGGTCTTTGGTGCAGACCACAGGGTCTTTGATCTTCATCACAGCCTGTGGGGTCTACTGATGTGAGCAGGGGTGGAACCTAGGCCCGCTGCATTGGAGCTCAGAGTCCCAGCTCCTGGACCACCAAGGAAGCCCCCAAAATGAACTTCTTGATCTCCAAGCAACACAGATGTGCTCACAACGAAGTCACAAATGCTCCACCAACTCTGACCTGAATGCTTATTGAAATTCATGGTCTTGTCTGATGATTGGCTAATAAAACCTCAGAACACACTGATGCTCTCTTGCCCGCCACCACACCCCGCACACACAACCCCGAGCCCAGCTTAAGTTTCATAGATGGCGGATCCAGCAGAAAGAGGAATGAGGAAATGCCCAGAGGACCGGGGCAGGTGTCTTTCTGCATAGAATTCTCCAGGAGGGGAAGAATGTCAGCTATGCTCCTCACACATGAGCCATAGCAACAGGCAGGTCAGCTAGATGGCTCAGATCACATAACATGGCCCTGGCACCCAGCGCCACGTGGCACCCTGACAAACCAAACACAAAACTGCCAGGCTCATTCTCTGCCACCTGCACGGTGCAGAACTCGACTCTCACGTGCAAAGAGAGTTTCAGAGTGGGAGAGATCAGCCCAGGGGTCCCAGCAGATTTCACAGCATAACCTCAAGAAACAGGTGGCTGCCGTTGTTCTCGTGAAGTGCTGCTCCATCAAGAGTGTGGTTATGATCTCCAGCTGAGACGGTGACCCATCCAAGCATATATTTAGAGAGTGGGTCAGTTAAGATCTCTCTGGCCATGCGTTTAGAAAAAGAGCCACAGGGGAAAGATGACTTTGAACTGAAGACATTTACGCATAAAGCAAGAGGGATGAAGAGAGACGGTCACCGAGAGGGTAAATTTGGCAGCTGAGAGGCGGTAGGGCTCTGGGTCACCTCCCTTGAAATGTTCTCCCCTTGCCCTCATGTTCACCAAATGGCTGCTGCAGCTCTGGACATCGAATCCTGTATCAACCACCGATCATCTGCTAAGCACTGTACAAGGATGAGCCAAACAGCTGGAGATCCCTGACTTCTTCGGACTTACGGTCTACTGTTGGTCCAGAGATGGCCCTGGGTCATGCCCACCTAGGGTGACCCCTGTTCCTTTCAATTCTGTTTGCAGAAAACAACTTAGAACAAACCAATTGGGATTCATATTTTAAAAGTCAAAGGTAGTTTAAAAGCTGGAATATCCGGAATTCCTTTTCTCCAGGATTCCCACTTTCCCAATTCCTCAAAGGAATGTTATTCAGTTCAGTTTAGTTCAGTCGCTCAGTCGTGTCCGATTCTTTGCGACCTCATGAATCCCAGCACGCCAGGCCTCCCTGTTCATCACCATCTCCTGGAGTTCACTCAGACTCACGTCCATCGAGTCCATGATGCCATCCAGCCATCGCATCCTCGGTCGTCCGCTTCTCCTCCTGGCCCCAATCCCCAGTGTGATTAATACCTTCAAAACGTTAACAACAGAAAGCAGCTCGCACGGGGCCTGGAACACGGCGAGCGCTTGAAGTAGTTCCGTCCTAGTTCTTGTCTTCATAGCTGAGGCCCCTGGCCACCACTACCCCTGTCCACTCTCAGGAAAGAGGATCTTCCCGTCAAGCTCTTAACCAAATGGTTTTCTAGTGACGTGATGGACTATGCTCTATAGAAAACCTTCTCTCAAAACTTCCATTCACCCACATGGGCATCTGAACTAATTAGTGTTTTCAGAGCCTGGGTCCTGGTCATGAAATCCATTCCAGATTAATTTGTCCCGAGCAAGAAAGCTGATCCACAGCTTCAGGAAGCACGTCTTAACTAGCTCAACATCTCAGAAGCACATGCCCTGAGAGCAGAAGATGGGTGGATGCACATCTACGCGGATGGGAATTGAGGATCTTCCCTTAACTGATGTGTTTCTACATTTCAGTCACCTGGCGGCATGCAATCAAATCTAATCTTCCTGACAACTGAATAAAGGAGTTAAGATTTCCTTTTCTTTTCACATAAAGAAACTGGGATTCAGAGAGTTTCGAAGATTTACCTGAGGCCATGCAGCTAATGGTAAAGCCAAGATGAAACCCAGGGATCTCAGGACCTGGTCCTTTTTCTTTTTTTTAACTAATTTTTAATTTTGTTTTTGTTCAATCACTAAGTTGTATCCAACTTTTTGCAATCCCATAGACTGCTACGCAACAGTATTCCCTGTCCTTCACCATCTCCCGGAGTTTGCTTGAATTCATGTCCAGTGAGTTAGCGATGCCATCCAACTATCTCATTTTCCATTGCCCCCTTCTCCTCCTGCCCCCTTCTCCTCCTGCCCTCAATCTCTCCCAGCATCAGGGTCTTTTCCAATGAGTCACACCTAGGAAGGTGGGACATATATGCATTGATAAATCACTTTTTTTAAGTGGAAATGGAAAGAGATCTAAGTAGATCTACTACTAAAATTAAAAAATATAGCGATTTGGGATGCTTTGGGTTAAAAGATGGGTTTTTCTGAGCTAAAGGTATTTTTATGGAACCGTTACATCTACTTAAATAGCAAGAGAGTTGGACGGGAGACAGAAGAAGTCATGATTTGATTCCTCTTGTTGCTGTGCAGGAAAAACAGTCCCTCCTGATTTTTATACCCCTCTGCCAAGGTGGAAAATTTCCCTCTAGGTCCCTGTATCAAACCTAAATGCCAAATCTCCGGAGGGCAGCGAGGAGGAGGCCCATGCTGACTCAGCTTTGCTGCAATAGGTTAAACACAAAGGTGGAAGCCAAGTGGGGAAGATGGAGAGATGAAGCGGCAGACTGAGGTCAGCACCACGGGGGTGTCATTTTGGGCAAAGCCTTGATGCTCTCGTTGAAGTTTCCACTTCTCTGTGCACTGGAAATAGCCAGCTGTGCCCCTTTGCCGTTAAAAGCCAGCATTGGTCCCCCAGCCAGTGGCCAGGCAGAAGTGGGCAAGGAGACAGAAGAGAATGGGGACCCTCCCTGCTTGCCCAGGAGACCCTGTTACCAAGAACCCTGACTTCCGAGTTGGGGTGTTATCTTTGCTAAGATGAGGTTGGTTTCTTTGAGTTCCAGGGTCCTTCATTCTCATGCCCTATAGGTCTTTCTGGGACAAACCCTTCAGCCATCGCAGAGGGGCTCCCAGTGGACACTAGAGCTTTCTGGTTCCTGGAGCTCCATTTCAGTGTCTTTTTGCTGTCTTTGCTCTTCACCATCCAACCCACTCTTCTGGCCGCGTCCTGGATTGCCATCACCCAGAGCAGTCCCCTGTCGGTCTGCCATTCTAACGCCTGAGATCTCTAGCACAGCGCCCTATTTTTCCAGCTCTTTCCTCCCTGCCCACTCTCTCACCTCATCATGTTCTGCAAAGCCGGGGCTCGTCCCTCTTCGCCCAGTTTGTCACCTCCCTCCTGGTGTCATTTGCTTCCCCATTAAGCCCATCTGGCTATGGCCACTCTCTGCCAGTAACAAAAGCAACGCTGCTTGTCTTTCCACTTCCAGCCCCACTCGTGAACCAGGCCAACCAAAGGTCTGCTTTGGTGCCGCTTCCTGACGGCTGGGCAAGGCCAGAAAACTGCTCACAGACCCCGCACGCGGGCAGGAGGACAAAGCCGAGAGCCCATCCTGGCTGAGTCCTCCACGTGCTCAGCAATTCGCCTAGAATTGTCAGATCAGTCCCATCCCTCATTCTCCTAGCAACACTGTCAACATTGCAGCCCCTGCCGCATCTTTCCAAACAGCGATGACCCTGCTCCTTATTTCATTGAAAAAAAAGAAACAATCAGCTATAAACTTCCTCACTCGGAACCTAACCTACCTGTACTGCTACCTCCTTCCTCGTATCTCGAATACAAACCAGACCTTCCCTTCCATCCCAGGTGAATCCATAGCTTCACGCTGGTTTCTCCCACAACCTCCCTGAATGTTTCCTGCATTCTTCATTTCTCTCTCTCTCTACTGACTTTACCTCTTAGTCTGTCGACCTACTCAAGTGTTTTCTATCTTAAGAAAGCACCTATATACACACTATTGATATTATGTACTGACACTGTGTAGAGAAAAGAGATAACTAGTGAGAACCTACCTATTATTTTGCACACCTAAGCCTAACAGCCAACTAGTTTTTATTAGTAACAATTATTTATTAGTAAGACATAACCCTGAAAGCTAATATATTGAATATTGATAACGTATCAGGCACTGTGTCATTTAGCCCTCTGCCTCCCTTTATAAGGAAACAAGGGAGACGAGAACTTGCCCACCTTCCCTCTGACCCCTTCACCCATCCACAAATGCGACTGTGAAGGAAACCCGGCCTCCGTGAGCTTTCCCCCACGGCTGCCCCAGGCACCCTTGGCCTCGTCCTAAGCGAGGAGCCATCTCAACACTTATGGGGTCCCGAGCCTTTCCTAAGTGGCCTACCTCTGGCTCTCCAGATGCCACATCCCAGTATTTGACCTCCGACCTGTGTTAACAGGTGTCCTCTGCTTTGATCTCACCCGGAACCCTTTCCACCCAGCCCGGGGACCCCGGCCCTAGCCCCTCACTCAGGCAGAAGCATTGCTTTGACCACGGCAACAAAGGGCTCCTGGGAAGAATCTCAACATGCCTGGACCGTCACCATTAGCTCCCTCCAGTCAGCACCAGAAACACATGAACGGTGCCAAGCGGGGAAGAAAGGAGAGATAAGATGCTCAGAGCTGGACGGAGTCACATCACAGCATCTGAGCAGAGCCAGTGTGTTTGTTCCTGGTTCTGTTGCGTCAAATCTGACTCCGGCCCTTCTTCAAAACCAGTCCTCCAAAGATCCAGACGCCGCCCCGGCTGGAAAGGCGGGCCCTCCTCCCGAGTCCCTGGGAGCATGAGCTCATCAGCGCCTGCTTGCTCCCCACCGTGAGATGAACCCGCTCACAAGAAGCTAAGGGGAAGCAGCGGCGCAAACAGAAACTCCAGATGCCTCAGCGGTTAGAACACCTCTCCCTCCTGCTGCTCGGAAAAACCACCTCACCTGGTTTGGCCTCAGCTTCCCTCCAAGCTTGTTTCCAGCTCCTGGTCCTTTCTCCATCCTTCCTACGCCCCCTTCTCCATTCTCCACGCTGTCGCCCCTCTCCCATTCCTGTGTGCTAGCTCTTGTCCTGAGTTTAACATTCCCAGGACTGGAAATGCCAGGCAGAGATGCAGGCGCTAACGGGGAAAGTGTGGGCTGGACTCTAGAATGATCTGACCCCAGCACAAGGGCTCCTTTTGGGGAGGAGCAACCCCAGATTTCACTAGACGTCTTTGGGTGAAAATTCCACAAATCTGGAAATGACAGAACTCAACAGAAACTGAACTGAATGAGCAGACTGTGTGGCGTGCTTGGGACGATGGCCAGCACAGGATGAGCTGTATAAACACTTGGAACCGAGTCAGTCTGTGGAAGGATACATTTCAACACTGAAGAGGCCTATATATTCCAGAATCCTTGAAAATGGGTACCTAAACCTGCATTTGTACATCTGAAGTCTTGGCTTTGCCATCAGTCTCGGGGTTTGCAGCCTCAGGTGCTGCATACATGACTAAGATCTCTATCTTTTGTTCTCGCCACCCCTCCTTAGTCTCAAATCCAGTAAAAACCCTTGATTTCCCAAAACCTTGTGTTGGTGTCTTTCTTATAGCCTTGGCAGCAAACACACTGGCTTCATCATAATAGCCATTTAGCGCTTTAGCGTCGAGCTGTAATTACAGGGATGCACTGGGAAGCTGATGTCAAGTTAGCTTTCCTCCCCCAGCACATTGGCAAGGGCTCTGGCTGGGTTTCGAGCGAAGTCCCTCTCCGGAAGCCTAGCAGAAAAAGGGTCAGCCCCCGTGGAGGGAGGTGAGACGCCGGTGGTCTGCATTTCAAGGCCAGCACTGAGCCTGCCCATTCCTGCTGCACACGGCCAGCGAAAAACACAGACGTCTTCCCTCCGAAGCAAAGAATCCTCAGCGTCCTTCAGAATCATGTCTCAAAGAGGACAGAGGCAAAAGAAGCGAGGAAGCCTTCCTTCCTCCTTTGAAGGCTTCAAGCAGGAAGGGAGGAACGGGGCTGGGGAGCAGGAAACGGCCTGCACCCAAAGCGTCCAGGACTCAGCTGGAAGCAGACCGCCCAGCTTCAAGAATTGCTCAAGGGTGATTCCTGGTGCCGCTGCACTGGGTTCCAGCTCAAATTCTGCCCAAGGCCCTTCCAACCTCAGGGAGAAGGAGGTGACAGGCACCTCTCTTCTGAGACGTGATGAAAGGTATGAGTCACGAGAAGTGGGCGGGAAGTTAGCTCCAGGGTCAGGGACCCTGAGCATCGGCAGCTGGATGGAGACGCAGGAAGAGGAGGGGGGAATCCCCACGGGGTGGGGGAAAAAACTGTCTCCAGTTGCCTTCCTTCCAGCCCACTCAGATATTTCAGAAGTGTGCCAGACGCAGAGCGGGCAAGCCTGAGAACCAAGGAGCCGTCTGCTGATAAGCACCGAGTGGGGTTTCCCTGTGTCTCATCCCAGTCTCCGTTAGGGGGTGGCAAAAGGGCCCAGGCAGCCTGGATGGGGATAAGGAGGCTACGGCGATAAGCCTGCTTTGATGTGGCCACGCCATGTCACGTCAGAGTTAGAGCAGATCTTGGGAACCACTGATTTGTGGATAAGCAAACCAAGGCTCAGAGAGGGCATGGGGTTTGTCCAAGACCCACAGCTCCTTAAGTTGTCTGGCAAGACTTTGCTTGGTCCCCAAGCCAAACACAGAAACGCTGGTACATGAGTCCAAAGACCAGCTCCAGAGTGGGGAACTCCCCTCAGAGCAGATCTCCACCACTTCACCTGTCGGGCACAGGATGGACGCAGGTGACCGCCTTGCCTTCTCCTCTACTTGCCTTGTGGTCTTGTTCCAGGTAAGACTCAGCACCTGTGGTTAATCCTAAGACATTCAAGTGTGATGGAAAGTTTTTCAATCAAATACCATGAGATATATGAATCTTGTACTTTTTATTGAAAGGAAAATGGAACCCAGAGCTGATATAAACACAGTACCTTCTACCTCAAGGTCTTTAAAAACAAGCAATAGGAAAACCATCTGTGATCCATGTAGGCAATAGAATATTACTCTGTGCTAAATGGAAATGAAGGACCAGGCCGTGAGAAAGATGTGGAGGAACACCCGTTACTAACTGAAAGCAGCCAATCTGAAGAGGCTACATTTTGTAGGGTTCTGACTACATGGCACTCTGAGAAAGGCACAACTACAGACAGCAACGGGTCAGGGGTTGCCAGGGTTAGGGAGCGGGGAAGGATGGATCGGCAGAGCACAAGGGATTTTTAGGGCAGTGAAATTTAGAGCAGGGAAAGACTGAAGGCAGGAGGAGGGGACGGCAGAGGATGAGACAGTCAGATGGCATCACCGACTCCATGGACGTGAGTTTGAGCAAACTCTGGGAGTTGGTGATGGACAGGGAGGCCCGGCATGCTGCAGCCCATAGCGTCACAAAGAGTCAGACACGACTGAGCGACTGAACTGAACTGGAACTGTTCTTCATGACACTATAATGGTCATTATACATCTGTCCAGATGCATACGATGTACGCCACCAAGAGCAAACCCTGTTGCGAACGATGACGGTAGGTGATGACGATGTGTCAATGGAGGGTCATCAGTTTCAACAGGAGTACCACTCTGGCGGGAGACGTGGATACTGCGGGCAGCCGTGCATCTGTGGGGGTGCAAGCGGTCTTTGGGAAATCTCTGGACCTTCCTCTCAGTTTTGCTATGAACGTAAAATTACTCAGAAAAAAAATAGTCTAAAAAAAAAAAAACTACAGTAACAGGAATCCAACCAACACTTAACTGAGTTGCTAATTTCACCAGAAGAGTTTTTTTCTCCCCACTGTCTGCTATTTTCAGCTTTCATGATTTTTTGCATCCTATTTTGTGGAAATACCAAGGAAAAGAGCAAGAGGCCTCTGGTTCTAGGAGAGTGCTCTTAAACTGCAGCGCACGCGTTTCCACACTCCTCCGGCATTCTCGTTTAAAAAGCAGAGTTTTAAACCCTACCTCTGGCCCTCTACCTCAGAGCCTCTAAGGGCCAAGCAAGGCTTCCCAGGTGGCTCAGCGGTAAAGAATCTACCTGCCAATGCAGGAGACGTGGGTTCAATCCCTGGGTCGGAAGACCCCCCTGGGGGAGGGCAGGGCAACTCACACTGCCGTATTCTTACTGGAGGATCCCACGGACAGAGGAGCCTGGTGGGCTACAGTCCAGGAGGCCACAAAGAGTCGGGCATCACTGAGAGACAGGAGGCCACAAAGAGTCGGGCATCACTGAGAGACGAAACAACACAAAAGGCCAGGAAATTTGCATTTTCACAACTGTTCCACGTGATCATCATGGATGCTAACCTTCCATAAAAACTGCCTACCTGGTACCTGGAGCAGGAAGAAGCTCTTGGGAAGAAGCCTGCCAGCCGGACCGCTGGAGCCTCAGGTTATAATTGAAGATTGATGGGAAAAGACTCGTAAAGGACCACAGACAACAGGGGAAGGGCAGGAGGCATGCAGCTGACGCTCCCCTCTCAGGAGAGTCTCCAGGCCCGACAACACGGCTTCCCTGTGGCTCCACCCTCCCGGAGATGAGCTTCCGGGTCAGGTTCGCTCAGGACCGCCTCCCCAGCCCCTGGCCCAGGACAGATGCTCAGCGTCGCGGTTGCCGTTTGGTCACTCAGTCATGCCCGACTCTTTGAGTAAAGAAAAAGGGATCAGATTTGTGACCCCATGGACTGTAGGCTGCCAGGGTCCTTGGTCCACGGGATTCTCCAGGCAAGAATACTGGAGTGGGATCCTCCCGGAGATCTTCCCAACGCAGGGGTTAAACCTGCATCTCCTGCATTGCAGGTAGATTCTTTACCTCTGAGCCGGCTGGGGAAGCCCAGATACTCAATAAATTAATGCTGAACAGATGAATCAGTCTTGTCCAACAGAAGGAGCAGGTAAAGACACAAGCAAAGATCTCACCAAATGACTCAAATGTCCCCTCCATTTAAACGTGCAGCTCTCCCCAGAGGCCCCACTCCCCGGAGGCCCCACCACGAGGGAGAATGAAGCTTGGGCACGATACATCAGCTGCTCAGGAGAATGTGACCCCTTCTGGAAAGCAGGACTATGCTGTATCCAGAAGCCTCAGCTCTCAGGAGCCCCGCTCGCTTGGGGTGGGGGTGTGGGCACTGCTCAGTTTCCGGGATACTGGAACTACAGCTGCTAAACACACACCGCGGTCTCAGAGGGGTCGAATGTGGAGGGAAATGTGTCCGATGGGGGCTGAGCCCGGCGAGGCTGCCTCGCTGGCTTCCCCAAGCCCTGCAGCGGGTGGCAGAAACAAAGTGATGCCTGGGGCACACCGGCTCAGTGGTGAAGAACCCCCTTGCCTAGAAAGAGCCAGGGGTTCCGTCCCTGGGTGGGGAAGGTCCCCTGGAGGAAGAAACGCAGCCCACTCCAGTGTTCTTACCTGGAGAATCCCATGGACGGAGGAGCCTGGCGGGCTACGGTCCACGGGGTCACGGGGTCACAAAGACTCAGACACGACTTAAGGACGGAGCGTACAGGCACGGGGCCTGCAGAAATCTGCTGCTCTCCCCCTAATACCCCCCCCCCAAATTTCAGAGTGTTTTTGCCTGCTCTCCTCTAAAATAATGCATCTTTGACTTTGTCCTGCTCTTTGAAATCACACCTGCTCCTGAAATTGCTGTAACCAGATTCACACGAGGATGCGTGTCACTTTAGTTTGTTAGGGCTGTTGCAACAAATGCCACAGACCCCGTGGCCGCATGGCTGGCAGATTCTTCACAGTCTGAGCACCAGGGAAGGCCTTCCACCGCGTTCCTTTCACTGAGACGTTGGGAGATGCCGCTTCTTCCCACTGCGTGTGGCCCTCGCGGAAGATGGGCAGGCTGGTCCCCGCACCCCTGCATAACACGACTCTGCAGGTCTGGAGGCTGGGCCACTAACTGCATCTCCCAAAGCCCTCGGTCGCCCCGATAACTTGCTGCCAGATTGAACCTCCTCTGAGCCTAGCGGGCCACGCTGCTTTTGCTCTTGGGGCGCCTTGGAGATATCTCCCAGTGGCAATGAGGGTAAGCGTTCTGTCACCTTTAACATACTCTGACTTCCCGTGGCATCAGGCCAACCTGGGCTCTGCTTCCTGTTGCCTCACCTACCACCTGCACACCTCGGGCAGATGACTTAACCTGTGCCTCAGTTTCCTCCTCTTCAGGGAGATAGTGGTGACTGTCTGTGTTATCTTAGCGATTAGGCACCATATGTAAAGCAGGTGCCTGCGTAAGGAAGGCTGGGCGCTCCCCACCCTGCACGCCTCCCACAGCCCTCTGCGTGTGCAGATAGCAACCACTCCCTTGCATCTATGTTGTGCCATGTATTTGGAGATATTAAACAGTGTGTGCCTGATGGTGGTCCAGTGATTGTGAGTCCACCTGCCAATACAGGAGACGCAGGTTCAATCCCTGCTCCGGGAAGATCCCACATGCCCCGGAGCAACTAAGCCTGTGAGCCATGACTACTGATGCCCACACTTCAGAGCCTGTGCTTTGCAATAAGTCACTGCAGTGAGGAGCCCCGACACCCCACAAGGAGAGAAAACCCTCACACAGCGCGACCAAAAACAAACACACACAGCAACGTGCCCCAACTGAGCTGCACGTTCGTGGCCGTGAGCTGGGTCAGCCTCCTTCCTTGCGCCCTTCTCCATAAAAGCCCCAGATGTTAAGGTTTTATGGTTAAGAATTAAAAGGGAAACGTTTCAGTATGCAAGGAAAGTATGATGTACATTTTCAACTTAAAAAATAGGTATAAGGAATGAAAATCCAGGCTTCCCGGGAAGCTCAGTGGTGAAGGGTCTGCCTGCCAATGCAGGAGATGCAGGGGGAGAGGGTGCGATCCCTGGGTCGGGAAGATTCCCCTGGAGGAGGGCATGGCAACCCACTCCAGTATTCTTGCCTGGAGAATTCCATGGACAGAGGAGCCTGCCAGGCTGCTGTCCATGGAGTCTCGGGGAGCTGGACATGGCTGAGCAATTGAACACAACACACCATGAGACTCGGACCATCCCCACCACCGTACTCTATACTCTCCCTTCAAGCCCCGAACATTCTATTCTGGGTAAATCCGTACTGAGTCGCTTTAGGGGAAAATCCTCCAGTAAAGACTTGGGGGCACACAGTCCACCGGGGCTGTGGGGGATTGTGCCTCAGGACACGAGGACCTAGGGCATCATAGCTTGAGGCCCAGGCCGTGCTGATTCCCACGGCCCCACGGAACCCCGAGCTCACGTCTTCAGCAAGCGAAGGCAGGCCCTCTGCCCCTGACCAGCAGGGACTTTGGAAGCCTCGCACTCAAGGGTGAAGAGTTAGCCCAGCCTCGTGCAGAGGGATTTATCTGTAATCCGCACACGTGTCGTGGGGATCAGGCCCTGGGAGGTGCCGCCGTTCCATGATGGCTCAGACCCCTGACCCACAGCCCACCGAGCTCCCCAAGCCTTCTAGCTCAAGCCTACTTCAAATTTAATTAAGAAAAAGCGAGATGTTGTTAATTAAGATGGTCCTCTGCAGGGCCATCACCCGGGAGCTGGGAGACGACCGAGAAGATAAGCATCTTGTCGAGATGCGGAAAGCTGGAAGAGCCTCCCTGAGCCTCACCTGTGAAAACAAGCCCGGATGCCGCAAGCACGCAGGCGCAGAACGTGGGCTTCGCGGGAGCCGGGGCCCAGCCTGTGGGTGGCGGGGTCGCGGAAGCTGCGCAGATCGCTACCCAAACAGTCTCCAGGAGAGGCAGGCCCCGCGGTCCCCAGGGCACCAAGAAGGCCCTGCCGGCCGCTCCGTCTCCTCCCCATCTTCTCAGCCAAAAGGCCTGCCAGTAAGTCCCCTCAAGCTGGCACTGAGTTAGTAACTGAAGTCTGAGAAGGATTTAAAGAGACAATAAGAGATAAGAGGGACGGACGTCCGGGGCGGTCCAATGGTTAAGACTCTGCAGCTTCCACTGCAAGAGGCACAGGTTCGATCCCTGATCGGGAGACTAAGATCCCACATGCCAGGTGGTGTGGTGGAAAATGGAGAGAGAGAGGATAGGAAGAGCTGAAAGAGGAAGATGAAAGGGACCAGCTGCTGCTGCTGCTGCTGCTGCTAAGTCACTCCAATGGTGTCCGACTCTGTGCGGCCCTATAGATGGCAGCCCACCAGGCTCCCCCATCCCTGGGATTTTCCAGACAAGAACACTGGAGTGGGTTTCCATTTCCATTTCCTTCTCCAAAGCATGAAAGTGAAAAGTGAAAATGAAGTCACTCAGTCGTGTCCAACTCTTCCAGACCCCATGGACTGCAGCCTACCAGGCACCTCCATCCATGGGATTTTCCAGGCAAGAGTACTGGAGTGGGGTGCCATTGCCTTCTCCAAAAGGGACCAAACAGTCTGGCAAACCTCTGGAGCTGGGGCCCCTGGGGAAGGCTTATGGTCTCTCTGGATGAGCCCGGTGACTGTTGGGTGTTCCTAAATGTGTGGCTCTCTGGTTCCCAACATCAGAATAGCCCCCGATTCTGGAATGCTTGGGGGAAAAACAGATTCCTGGGCGCTCACCTGGATTTAGGAAAAGACCTTCTATGGGAGCCAGGAAATTAGTGTTTTAAAACATCCTACAGAAAATTTGGGGGCCACCATGGTGCTTCAGTTCTAAAGAATCCATCTGCCAATGCAGGACACGTGGGTTTGATCCCTAGGCCGGGAATATCCCCTGGAGAAGAAAATGGTAACATACACACAGGTATTCTAGCCTGGGAAATCCCATGGACAGGGGAACCTGGCCAGCTACAGTCCATGGGAATCACAAAACAGTTGGACATGACTTAGCGACTAACCTACAACAACAGGAAATTTTGAGTCCGTGCTAGGGTAGTCTCAAATAGGGATTAGTAAACTACAGTCCAGGGGCCAAACCTGGCCCTCACCCTGGATATTAGCTAATGTTCATTTGTTCATCCTTTCACTTGCTCTAGACGGGTCCTGTTGTAGGTACTAGAAATAAAACGTTGAAAAAGAGTTGTAATCTCTGTCTTCATGGAAAATGTGTTCTAAACAGGGATAGGCAGAAAAACAGTCCCCCCACTAAAAAAAAAACCTAAATATTTACTTACATATAAATATCTTCAGATGATAATACAGGCTATCAAAGAACAGTAAACAGTGCCAGACATCACCCCAACATGGGGACATGAAGATTGGGTATAACTCAAAAAAGCATGCAGGCGATGGCGGTGACCCCTCTAGGGGATGGTGAGGCTGCTTCAAGCCAAGATTCTCTAACTTCCTGGGACTCCAATATAGTTATTTGTGGTTAAAAAAAATTGAGCATTCTATCAAGGAAGTTATCAACACAAAACAAAAATAAAATAAAAACATAAAAACAAACAAACAAACAAAACCCCACGCTTCTGCCAGAGGTCTGGTTTTTTGTTTTGTTTTGTTTTGTTTTTTTTTTGCTGGCTTCTCTGCTGAGATGAATATTTATCTGCGGGCTCTACAGGGAGGCAGGGGCTTCTGGCACCAGCAGAAGAGCCTTGGGTTCCCAGAGGCAGCCAGCTCTCAGCTACAGGGGTGGCGGCCGGGACCCCAAGCCCACCCCTCCAGAGCCCACAGCCTCATTTTCCACATGTAACCCTAGATGCACAAGAGAAACCAAGATCTCGGCAGCTCCGGCCAACCACCCTCCCAAGGGGCGTTTTGTAACAGAGGAAGAAGATTTTGAAACAGCTCTCTCTTGTAGCCAGCGAGACATAAATCTCAGTTTCTGGTTAGAGGCTGAGACTCGCTGGCTCTCGCAGTCACTCAGGAGAGACATCCACCATCTGTGGCCTGCGCCTCCATCTCCACCCTGCCCGGCCAGGGAAACGGTCATCTGCACGCTCCATCCGCCCGGCGCTCAGAGGGCCTTCAAGGAATCAAGAAGCAAAATGCTTTATGCTGACTGTGGTTTCTCAGTCGTCACCCTGGGGTGGGCGAGTGGGTTCTTACACACTATAGCCTTTTTGCAAGTTTCGTTCCTGTATTTCAATTCCGCTCATCCCCTTGCTGCAACTTGAAAGTATTGATTCTTTGGCGCTCAGTCTTCTTCATGGTCCAACTCTTCAGAGTCCCGTGGGCTGCAAGGAGATCAAACCAGTCAATCCTAAAGGAAATCAGCCCTGAACACTCACTGGAAGGACTGATGTTGAAATTCCAATACTTTGATCACCTGGTGCGAAGAACCAACTCATTGGAAAAGACCCAGATGCTGGGAAAGATTGAAGTCAGGAGGAGAAGGGGACGACAGAGGCTGAGATGGTTGGATGGCATCACCAACTCAATGGGCATGAGTCTGAGCAAGCTCTGAGAGATGGTGGAAGACAGGGCAGCCTGGTGTGCTGCAGTCCGTGGGGTCACAAATAGCTGGATACAACTCACGGACTGAACAACAACAACATCCCCTTACAAGACACACAAACACACACTAGCAGTTGGGATCCAGGGAGTTGGTAAGAGTCCTTTAAAACCTTTTGACCTATGCAAAATGGGACTGTTATAGTTCCCCTTCAAATCAACCAAACTCCCTCCCCCGAATCCCCAGACACACACCCAGAGCAACAGAGCGTGTTGAGAATACTCAGGAAGCTGTTTGCATTTATTGCTGGAGTTCTAAGGAAACGATAGCAAAAGGGCGGCATCTATGATATGGGTTTCTGCTGTACAAACTGCACCGTGAAGACTTTCTGGATTCTTCTGCTGACAGCCACCACACCCTTCCTCAAAGCTCACAGGCCAGTAGGAGCAGATGAGGAGAGAAGTCCTTCCCACCTTGGATTGTTGTTCAGTCGCTCAGTCGTGTCTGACTTTCTGCAACCCCATGGAGGCTTCCCTGTCCTTCACTATCTCCCAGAGTTTGCACAGACTCACATCCATTGAGTCAATGATGCCATCCAACCATCTCATCAATGCTCTGTCATCCCCTTCTTCTGCCCTCAATCTTTCCCAGCATCAGGGTCTTTTCCAGTGAGTCGGCTCTTCACATCAGGTGGCCAAAGTATTGGAGCTTCAGCTTCAGCATCAGTCCTTCCAATGAGTATTCAGGGTTTTCCTTTAGGACTGAGGTCACTCGATATATAATATTCCAAGTACCCACTCTGTCCTCAGATGCTGCTGCTAAGTCGCTTCAGTCGTGTCCGACTCTGTGCAACCCCATAGACGGCAGCCCATGAGGCTCCCCTGTCTCTGGGATTCTCCAGGCAAGAACACTGGAGTGGGTTGCTGTTTCCTTCTCCAATGCATGAAAGTGAAAAGTGAAAGTGAAGTCGCTCAGTCGTGTCCGACTCTTCGCGACTCCCTGGACTGCGGCCCACCAGGCTCCTCCGTCCATGGCATTTTCCAGGTGAGAGGACTGGATACCCAAAACGCAAAAACAGAGAAGCCGTGTTATCTTCATCCTAGAAATTCGGAGTCCACGAGGACAACAGATAAAAGGTATATTTTTAAATAACAGTAACAACCAACCTCCTTTTTGGACTGTTAAGGCCTCTGTCATCTGACAGCCACCGATTTTCTGAACACATCATATTGCTTTTGCCTCATTTACTCTACACCAGCTACAGTGGCCTTCTCGATGTTTCTTGAACATGCTAAGCGTGTTTCTGCTGCAGAGACCCGGCATTTTCTGTTCCCCTCTCGGGAGGCTCCTCTACCTGAAACAGTCCTGTGGCTTCTCCACCTGCTCTCTCCCCCACTTTAGCTTTCTTCTATGGCACACATCATGTATGCCTTGAATAGTACAAATTCATGTATTATCCGTCTCCCTCACTAAAAGCAGATCTCAGGTTTCTTTCGTCCCCTGCTAAATGTTCCATGCCCAGCAAATAATAAGCATGCAATAGATATTTATTGAATAAGTGAATAAATAAGCACTGTCATAAAATCAGAATCTAGCATCATCTATCCAAACCACGCCCAGTCTTCCATAGGGATATTCTACTTGAAGCATCACCCTTTCCTGGAAAGTTTCCTCTATGCGGTTTTAAGCATCAAACCTTCCTTCCTGGATGACATTTATTGCAAGAACTGGAGATGCCTTTCTCTGGAAAAGAGAAGTTTACAGCGACATGCAATGAAATCTCAGACAACTGTTCCAAATCATGGGAACATACAATATGGGGGTTTTCTGAAATATTGGCTGCAGAGTTTCAGAAAACTCATACGCGAGTGCTTTAGCAAGAAGGCAAAAGAGAGGAAAAAAACGTCAAGATGGTGCAGTGAAAGTGGGAGCAGGAACCAGAGCTTCACAGACAGGACCCAGGTGTTTATTTTTTTATGTTTAATCTGCATGATGGACTTCCCTGGTGGCTCAGATGGTAAACAATCTGCCTGCAGTGCGGGAGACCTGGGTTTGATTCCTGGTTCGGGAAGATCCCCTGGAAGAGGACATGGCAGCCCACTCCAGTATTCTTGCCTGGAGAATCCCATGAACAGAGAGACGTGGCAGGCTATGGTCCACGGGGCGACAAAGAGTCGGACACGACTGAGCGACTAACACACTATCCGTATACCAACTGCTGAGCCCAGAGACCAGAGGAGGGGAAGTTTGCCGAGATGTCACCATCTGTCACCAGGTTACCCCTCCCCCAGCCCTCCCCCGCTTATTTGCATGAGATAACAGAGATCATTCTGAAGCCAGGAGGCACCACAGCCAAGGTGTCCCAAAGCAGGAAGTGATACGGGTCAGAGGCAAGCCAGGAGAGCAAGAGGGAACTAATCTGGACCAAGAAGAGACTTAACCAAATGCAAACACTCGATGCAAAACTATTTACATGCTGCCACTGCACGCAGGGGGCGCGTGACTCAAAGGCAAAGCCGTTGGCGGGACCAGCCTCGAACCAGAAGCCAGAGTTCCCTGAGGGAGGTTCCAAGGCGGCAGCGGGCAGATCCAAGCGGTCCTGGTTTCTGTGCTCGAGGCTTCTCTCCTGGAAGGGTCCCCTTCCCACGGTGACAGCCGGCAATGCTGTTTTGCTTGGGTCTCTGTGTCTGGCGACAGACGGGCCAGATTTGAGGCTGGGCCGTGCTGGCCTTCTCTGTGGCCCTTCAGCGAGTGTCTCAGCCCAAGGAGCTGGGTTGGCAGAGAAGGGTGGTGAGCTCTGATCCGCTGGCCTCAGGAGGAGACAACCCTGTGGGCATCTCCGCTTCGGTTTCCAGCCTCTGGAGCTCTGAGACAGTACATTTCTGTTGTTTAACCCAGGGGGTCCCCAACCTCTGGGATCTAATGCCTGATGGTCTTGGGTGGAGCTGGTGCCATAATAACATAAGCAAAGTGACCGGTGAATGAAAGGAGCTTGAATCATCCCGAAGCCATCCCCTTTTCCCGGGTCCAAGGAAAAACGGTCTTCCATGAAACAAGTCCCAGTGCTGAAAAGGCTGGGGACCACTGCCTTAAGCCCCCAGTGGGTGGTTTGTGGTGATAGCCCTAGGTTGCTAACACAGCACGGTAACAGCTTCTGCTCCGTGACAGGTCTCTGGGAATTGACAGGTTTCCTTGGGCCCAAGCCCTCCGTGACGCCCCGTGGAGGATGTTCATGGAACAACAGCTGTGTGGTTTTGAAGGATACTGGGTTCAGCTCACATTCTGCATCCAGGCCCGTGGACACACCCTACCCCCACCCGGATTTTCACTGCTCACCTTGTCTTGGGTAACATACAAAGGCTCTGCGTGGATCATCTCATTTTATCCTCACAGTGATGGATGCTCCTATCCCCTCACCCCCTTTACTGGAAGAGGAAAGAAGGGCTTCCATTGTGATATGACACTTGTGATAGATGGCTGAGAAAATATGGAATAATATTTAATGTGGCAACTCCTTCACCAACCCCAGGACCCCCGTCCCCGTCACCTGCCGGGAGCACAGCAGCTAAACCAATGGAGAAGGTGGTATTTTCATGGCGCCTACATGAGCGGATATATTTAGTTGGACATGAGATATGTGGTAACGCTTGTCACAATTTATGAACCAGCACGGAGATTTTGTTATTAAATGGGACTGTAGCCCGCCAGGCCCCTCTGTCCGTGGGATTCTCCAGGCAAGAACACTGGATAGGTTGCCATGCCCTCCTGCAGGGGATCTTCCCAACCCGGAAATCAAACCTGCGTCTCCGGCACCTCCTGCACGGCAGGCAGATTCTTTACCCACTGAGCCGCCTGGGAAGCCCTTGTTATTAAAGGAAAGCCCTGAACTTCTCCAATTTCCTTTGTCCCTTTTCCGCTCCAGGGTCCCGGTCAGGACACCACATCACACGTGGTGCCCAGGCCTCCTATGCTCTTCTTGGCTGTGACGGCTCTCAGACTTGCCCTGCTTCTCACGACCTTGCTGGTTTTGAAGGGTATTGGGCGGGAGCGTCAGAGAATGTCCCTCAGTTTTGACGTGTCTGATGTTTCTGTCATGATTGTACTGGGCTTACGAGTTTGGGGGAAGAAGACCACAGTGGCAGGGGATTTACTGGTGTTCCATGGTTAAGCCTCCACCTTCCAATGCAAGGAGTCCGGGTTCAGTCCCTGGCCGGGGACCTAAAATCCCACATGCCTCTGGACCGAAAAAACAAAACATAACACAGAAATAATATTATAACAAATTCAATAAAAACTTTTAAAAAAAGGTCCACATCAAAAAAAAAGAAGACCACACAGGCAAAGTTCCACTCCCACCACATCCTGTCTAGAGCCCGGACCCGGCGTCTCCCCACGTCGGATGCTGTCCTTGACCCCCGGCTGAGGTCGTGTCCTCAGGCGTCCCCACCACTTCATCTCTCTTTCCCCTCCTTCCCTTACCATGCTCTTTGGAGAGAAATCACTAAGCACTGTCCCTTTAAGGGCAAAATATCTACATAAATTATTTGGAATTCTTCTGCACTGAGGATCGTCATCCTCCTCCATCTCATTATCTACGCACTCACTCACTTGCATCAGGATGGACTCCTGAATATTTACGTGTATAATCCAGCCCCACACTATTTACGTTTGGCTGCATTGTCTCAGCTTTGGCCTTGGAGAGCTCTTTCATTGGGTTCCCATGCTCCCCAGGCTGACCCCATGGTTATGTACGGATCTTTTAATTTTGACTTTTCTCTTTTCGGTGTTCATTCGCCCAGTTCTGTCCTTCTCTTTGTGACCCCATGGACTGTGGCCCGCCAGGCTCCAGTCAAGAACACTTCAGTGGGTTGCCACGCCCTTCTGCAGCGGATCTTCCCGACTCAGGGATCGTATTCCAGTCTCCAGCATTTCAGGCAAATGCTTTCACCGTCTGAGCCACTAGGGAAGCCCAGTTTTTCTTTTAGTCGTTTGTATTATTTCCTTATTTTCTGTGCTCCAAGATCACCCTGAGTATTCCGTGCCCCGGTGCCTAAGCCAGCCCTTTCTGCAAGGAGCCCTGGTTCTTTTTACTGATAAAAAGAGAAACCGGAGAAGGCAGTGGCAACCTAAAATCCCACATGCCTCTGGACCGAAAAAACAAAACATAACACAGAAATAATATTATAACAAATTCAATAAAAACTTTTAAAAAAAGGTCCACATCAAAAAAAAAGAAGACCACACAGGCAAAGTTCCACTCCCACCACATCCTGTCTAGAGCCCGGACCCGGCGTCTCCCCACGTCGGATGCTGTCCTTGACCCCCGGCTGAGGTCGTGTCCTCAGGCGTCCCCACCACTTCATCTCTCTTTCCCCTCCTTCCCTTACCATGCTCTTTGGAGAGAAATCACTAAGCACTGTCCCTTTAAGGGCAAAATATCTACATAAATTATTTGGAATTCTTCTGCACTGAGGATCGTCATCCTCCTCCATCTCATTATCTACGCACTCACTCACTTGCATCAGGATGGACTCCTGAATATTTACGTGTATAATCCAGCCCCACACTATTTACGTTTGGCTGCATTGTCTCAGCTTTGGCCTTGGAGAGCTCTTTCATTGGGTTCCCATGCTCCCCAGGCTGACCCCATGGTTATGTACGGATCTTTTAATTTTGACTTTTCTCTTTTCGGTGTTCATTCGCCCAGTTCTGTCCTTCTCTTTGTGACCCCATGGACTGTGGCCCGCCAGGCTCCAGTCAAGAACACTTCAGTGGGTTGCCACGCCCTTCTGCAGCGGATCTTCCCGACTCAGGGATCGTATTCCAGTCTCCAGCATTTCAGGCAAATGCTTTCACCGTCTGAGCCACAAGGGAAGCCCAGTTTTTCTTTTAGTCGTTTGTATTATTTCCTTATTTTCTGTGCTCCAAGATCACCCTGAGTATTCCGTGCCCCGGTGCCTAAGCCAGCCCTTTCTGCAAGGAGCCCTGGTTCTTTTTACTGATAAAAAGAGAAACCGGAGAAGGCAGTGGCGGCCCACTCCAGTCCTCTTGCCTGGAAAATCCCATGGATGGAGGAGCCTGGTGGGCTGCAATCCATGGAGTCGCTAAGAGTCAGACACAACTGAGCGACTTTGCTTTCACTTTTCAGTCTCATGCATTAGAGAAGGAAATGGCAACCCACTCCAGTGTTCTTGCTTGGAGACTCCCAGGGACGGGGGAGCCAGGTGGGCTGCCGTCTATGGGGTCACAGAGTCGGACACGACTGAGGCGACTTAGCAACAGCAGCAGCAGCAGCAGGTATATGAGACATAGAGGCCTGGGCATGTGAGGAAATCTGCACACGTGTGCTCATCCCCGATACATATGTGCCACACATTTATAAATGCTCCTATTGAATCCATTACCCCATGGATGGTTCTATTGTTTATCTGTAAATGTCCTTCCAACAGTGAGAACCCAGTCTTCCCCCACCACCCCCTCATCCATAGACTTACCTGCTCGTTTCCAGTGTCCGAGTATTGAAGCGTCAGGACCGCTAGCCCTCCCCCCACGGGAAGCGGAGCACAATTCTGTCTACTTCCCCACTGCTTTCGTTTCCAAAGCTACTCAGGGGCACACCTTTTCCTCCCGGGCCCTTCCAGGACGTTGTTTCATACTTTTGTAATTCAGTTAGATCTTGGGTCGCACCCTGCATTCCATCCTGGGATTCCCCCAATTTCCTAAATAGCTTTTTAAAAATCGCCTACATGAAGGTTTGCCTTTGTGCTGCAAAAGTCTACGCTTTGGGCACATGTCTACACCAGTACAGTATCAGACACAACTCTTTCCTCGCCCTCAGACGTTCCCTGGACTTCACAAACTCAACTCTCCTCTCTTTCTGCGAAGAACCTCTGATTCTTCTGTGCCACCCATATTTTTGCCTTTTCCAGAATATCATAAAATGAGATCACACAGTTTTCGTTTTCCAGAATAACTCTTTTTGCTCAGCAAACTGCATTTAAGATTCACCTGCATCTTCGTGTAACTCGCCCTCTCTGCCACTGGATAGTATTCCACTCGGGGCTTCCCAGGTGTCTCGGTGCTAAAGCACCTGCCTGGCAATGCAGGAAACTCTGGATTAATCCCTGGGTCGGGGAGATCCCCAAGAGAAGGAAATGGCAGCCCGCTCCAGGACTCTTGCCTGGGCAATGCCACTGACAGAGAGTCTGGTTGGCTGCAGCCCACGGCATCACAAAGGACTGATCATTCGCACACCCTTGCAATTTCCCATCGTCCACAGCACCAGGCTTTCCTGATCCATTCGCCTATGAAGGGCATCAAAGTTGCTCTCAGTTTGAGGGGGTCATAACTAAAGCTGCTGTTAACATTTGTGTGCAGGGCGGAAGTTTTCACGTCAGTTTGGTCCGTATCCAGGCACATGATCGCTGGGTTACAGGGGAAGACGGGGGCTTCCCAGCTGGTGCTAGTGGTAAAGAACCCACCTGTTAATATAGGTGGATGAGACCTGGGTTCGATCCCTGGGTCAGGAAGATCTCCTGGAGGAGGGCATGGCAACCCTCTGCAGTATTCTTGCCTGGTTAATCACATGGACAGGGGCGCCTGGCTGGCTACAATCCATAGCATCACATAGCATCAGTCAGGACTGAAGCAGCTTAGCAGGCACACAGGGCCAGACTACATTTAGCTTCATGAGAATGTCTCTGTCATTTTTCTTTGTTGTGCTTTTAGTAGGGCTCAGTACTAAGATGCTGCAAACAAACATTTGATGAATAACTGCACTGTATTAAGCGTCAGCTTTTTACTGTGAATGAAGGAAGAGGCGTGCCCAGCACCTCTCCCTTGACGGCTGGAAAGCAGCAGCCGGAACACCTCCACACTGAACCTGACCCTGGGGTCACAGACTGTGCCTTTTCTCTGCACCTAAATTCCTTTCGACTCAGCCATGCCTTGTGGTTTCTGAGATAATACATGTCAGAGGAATAATAATCACTATTAACTGTCCCTTACTGTTTAATTGTGTGGCTCAACTGAAAACCTCCATCTGGTAATTTAATGGCATTCTCACTCGCAGGCAACCATTTCCCTAAATCCAAACAATCCTGCTGCCACATCCCAGAACAGAGAGAAGCCCATTTTTCCAGAAAAAAAAAAAAATTACTATTAAAGAGCCTAGGCTTATTTAGAGACTCTCGGCCTGAAAGTCCCCCTGGTCTTCAGGGAGATTATATCAGGAGATCAAGCCTCTGGTCAGTCTCAGAGGTTAGCAGCAGGAGAGGAACACGCCCCTTCGGTTTCATCACCTGCAGGAAAAGACGGGGGACCGCATCCTCTGTCCTCCTGTGGGTGGAGCGGATTCAGGCCCTGCTGGAGCAGTCTTGCTGTTGTTCAGCAGCTCAGGCAGGCCCGACTCCTGGCGACCCTGTGGACTGCGGCACACCAGGCTCCCCTGTCCTACAGTCTCTCCCAGAGTTTGCTCAAGCTCATATCCATTGAGTGGTTGACACTATCTAAACATCTCATCCTCTGCCGCCTCCTTCTCCTTTGCCTTCAGTCTTTCCCAACATCAGAGTCTTTCCCAATGAGTCAGCTCTTCCCACCGTTGGCCAAAATATTGGAGCTTCAGCTTCAGCATCAGTCCTTCCTATGATGAACATTCAGGGCCAATTTCCTTTAAGATTGACTGCTTTCATCAAACCTACTGGATCGCCCATAATAGCAAATCTAGTCTTCCTGTGCAAGACAGCATAGACACTTCCGTTGAGAGGAGACAAGGGCAAAATCGAGCCCATCTCGGGAGCGACAGTGTTTGAATTGTTGTCTCAAAAGGAAATGAACAAAGCAATGTTGCTCTCATCCGCCAGCTCTGGACACACACGCTCAGGACTTCACAGGGGCCACCACTCCAGAGAGACAGAAGCCAGGAAATGGAAAGGTGGGAAGGATGTAAAAGGCAATCCTTTGTGTTTGGCCATTCAGGATCAAGACCATCAAGCACCTAAAAGATGAGACTGCTGAAATTCTCGACTGGAAAACTGAGGGGACCAGAGAACTAGAGTGGACGCCTTTGCTCTGTCCTCACAAACAGAGAGCTCCAGCCCTCTTGTCTTCCTAACCCTGGAGACTGCTCACCTGAGCAACTGCTTGTATTCTTTAAGAGGTGCGCATCCCCAGTACAGAGTTTGGAACTCAGACCTAAAAATGCAGGAAAGTATGAGACTGGTGCAGGAGGAGAAGTGGGGGGATGGAAGGCTTTGTCTGCTTTTCCTTAGCTTTTAAATATTATTGGATGATTTCCTTGAATTTCTAATAAGCAGGTTGGAGCTTAAATTACAAGATCTCTAACAGAGTCAGAACCCAAATGGCTCAGGAGCCAGCAGACAATGGCTGTGGCCCATGGGTTTCAGGTTTGTTCTTTGCAGAGACAAAGCTCCCATTGACCGAGCGGTGGAGAGGAGATCTGGGCAAGGAGAGCGAGAGTGTGGGGAGGGTTTTCATTACCCTGATCGTCATCCCCAAGGCCAGGGGAGGACGCTGGGGGAAGAAAGCCTAGCCTTACCTGGCCAACGTGTTGCTGAGACAGACAGTTTGGAGCGAGGCATGCAGTTGATATCTGTAGTTCATCCCGAGCAGGGTGGAGACAGGAGACCAAAATGAGGGGAAAAGGAAACAGGTCCATCTATGCAAGCTCAGGCATTCAGCAAGAATTAAAAGCACAAACATCAGAGTAGCAAACGGGTTCTTGATAGCAAACTATGCCTGGTTTGTTCTAGAGAAAATGGTCTTACTGACGGATTCCAGGACCCAAGGTCCACCCTGCCTTCATTTTGCTCAGGAAGAATTTGCAAAACCCTTTAAGCCAGAAAAACTCATTGACTCTGTTCTCTTAGAGGCGGTGTAGCAGAGTGGTTATGAAACCAGGATTTTAGGGTGAGGGTTTCAATCCTACTGGGAAAATTAATACTCGATTACATTTAAGCCCTGTGTTTTTCACAGAGCTTTTGTGAACGCAAACATCTGCCAACATCAGCAGTGTTTTCAGCACTTATAAGCATCCAACAACTTGTAGCCATTTTCCTTTTTATATTAAAAAAATTTTTTTTAATTGGAATATAATTACTTTACAATATTGTGTTAGTTTCTGCCATATACCAACACGAATCAGCCACAGGCATACATAAGTCCCGTCCCTCTGAACCTCCCTCTCACCTTCCTCCCCATCCCACGCCTCTGGTTTATCACAGAGCACAGGGTCTGAGCTCCCCGCAGCACACAGCAAATCCCCACTGGCTATCTGTTTTACACATGGCGATGCACAGTCTCCTGCGCTCCTCTCTCCATTAGCGCCACCCTCTCCTTCCCCCACCGAGTCCACCGTGTCTGTTCTCTGTGTCTGTGGCTCCTTCGCTGCCCTGCTCTCCTTGCACCTTCAGGAAAGGGGCTCCGGGCACTCTTGGGATCATTCTCCATCTAAAGACCTTCAACCGAGTGCTCTCCTGCTGAAGTTTCAACATTTCTCATTTCTTCTCTAGAACAGCTGGTCCCAATCTACTAAATAACCCCTTTGCACACTTGAAGACCATTATTAAGATTCCCCTTGGCCATAAACATATGAAGAAGTGTTTAACATATGAAAAAAATGTTTAACCTCACCAGTAATCAAAGGAATCCAAATCAAAACAACAAAATGCAATTTTTGCCTATCAATTTGGTGACTCTTTTTAATGATAGTACTCAGTGCTGGTGAGAGGAGGGTAAGGGGGCAATTTCGTACTTTGCTGGTGGGAGCATAAATTGGTACAATCTTTCTGGAAAGCAATTTGGCAATATGTTATCAAGACCCTGAAAATTGTCCTTACCCTTTAACCCAGCAATTCCGCTTCTGGGAATCTATCTCAAGGAAATCATCAAGACCCAGACAAAGCTTTCTGCTCAGTGGAATTTGCTCCAGGGCACAATATTTTGATTTATGAATTACTAGAAACTGCCTAGAAGTTCAATGGTGCTGAGACACCTACTAAAAAGCTATGCACGGTCATGTTCATGAGACCCATTCAAGGACATGCAAAGTGGTCACCATAAGAGGGGAAAACACATACGACCAGATAGAAAAGCTAAAAACAGTAGGTTTTTAATGACAAAATTACATATATTTTTATATGTAAATAGAGAAAGACCAGATGCAAACACAGCAAAATATTAACAGTTCTTATTAGAGATGATAGAATTATGGGTGTCTTATATTTTCTTCTTTAAATTTTACAATCAAAAAAAGTTGGGTAAGAACTCTCACGGCCTCATACTTGTTTTGCTAAGGAGTTCAGCGTGGTCCCAGCCTGCTGTGGCATATTGTCTGGAATCTAAACAATAAACTGTTGAGGGCTGCAGAGTGTTTCTTAAAAGGGCCAGACAGTGAATACATTACATTTCAGGGGCTGTACAGACTCTGTTTGCACACACTCACCTCTGCTCTTGCAGCCATAGACCGTAAGACAATGAGTGAACATGCCTGTGTTCCAATAAATCTTTATTTATAAATTAGTTTCAAGCAAACATGGTTGGGGAGACTTCTAGAAGGGTGTGCACGTGCTAAGTCTCTTCTGTCTTATCCAACCTGCTGGACTGTAGCCTGCCAGGCTTTTTTGTCCATGGGATTTCCCAGGCCAAAATACCAGACTAGGCTGCCATTCCCTCCTCCAGGAGATCTTCCTGATCCAGGGGTCAAAACCACGTCTCCTGCAGCTCCCGTGTGCAGGCGGATTCTTTACAGCTGAACCACCTGGAAGGACCAGGGAAAGTGCTTCTGCCTCCCCGTCCCACATTAGCCGCTCAACTGGTCCTGAAACTTTTATTCAGACGCATTCAGCTAGGGGTCACACTTCAGGGGCCTGTTTATCCACTGCGGACAGGCGACCCCTCTTCTGCATCACTTGGTCCCCTCCCACGCCGGTCTTTCTGCACCACTCACTTCAACCTTTCACGCAGAGGGCAGGAGGAGAAGGGGGCGGCAGAGCATGAGATGGTTGGATGGCATCACCGACCCAACGGACTTGAGCCTGACCAAAGTCCGGGAGATAGTGAAGGACAGGGAAGCCTAGTATGCTGCAGTCCACGGCGTTGACTAAGCAACTGAACAACAAGCGGAGGTTAGGGCGGGGCATAAAGAAAGTGAGAAATCCTAGCAATGGCAGGAAATGGGCTGCGGACTTGACGGAGCTGGAAACAAGTTTGAGCTTCCTTCCTCTACCCTCCGTGTGGCTGCAAGAATGAGAGACAGAAGATTCACTGAGTTTGCTGTATCCCAGACGATGCTCCTTGGGTGGCAAAGAGATGCTGTTTAACGGGCTCAGTTTTACAGAGACCAATCTGACCCTGAGCTGGGCACCCGTATGTAACGGCAGAAGGGTGATAGAAGCTTTGAAGAGTGCCCTCCTCTCTTGGGATCGGAGCCCCCACCTCTCAGCTGTGTGCACACAGTCCTCACCAGGGGCAGTCATGTTCCTCCCCACTCCCAGCTCGCTGAAAAGAAAGGGTGGGGTGGGAGCCGTGATCGTGTCCATCAGCAGAGGAGTAGAGTTAGAACAAGGGGCCGCGTGGGGACGTCTGGCACAGCACAGGTGCTCAGACGGCTCGTTCCCTCTTCACTCTTTAGACGAGAAACGGTGCTACCAGCTCTGGGGGTGCAGGAAGGATGTGGTTTCCTGGCCCGCCCCGCACCAGGTGCCCAGTCTTCAGGTTATGGACACAGATGACTGCAGCCTTGGGCATCTGTGGATGATCACGCGACTCGCTGTTGGAGCACAGGAGAGGGGGAGATTCTTTCTAACCACTAGTGTTAGTGAGGGCTTCCGGGAGGATGTGGCATTTGAGCCTTATGGACAGGATGGTGGTGCAGGAGAGACGTCTGGGCGGGAGAACCGTTACAGCTCAGGCGACAGACAGAACTCGGGAAACAATGACGCGTTCCCGATGCCTCAACACTCAGGCTCCCGAGAGCCCAGAGCGAAGTCGAGACTAAAGAACCAAGGAGGCTGGCTCGTGGTGACTCGCGATTGGCTGAGCTGAGAAGGGGACCTGTGATTACCATTGGCAGCCCTGAGATTCTGAAACCGGGAAGTGACATCCTCAGAAAGCCATCTTACAGCGTGAACCTGCGTCTCAGTCTGCCCGGGACAGTCCCGTCCTGTAATAATTCTTAGTGCCTTTTCATGCCCCAGAGTGTTCCCCTTTGGCCACCCCCAAGTCTCTATCATCTTGCTGCAGTGGGAGACAGAAAGTGAAACAAACAAAGGCTAGATCCAGACAGACCAGTTCAAAAGCCACCGCTCCGAGTATCCGAGTAAGTAATACGAGTTTCCAAAGACAAAGAGCTTGTGGGAATGGATAGAAAGGAACGGATCAAAGACCCACTCTGAAGGCAGATTCAGCAAGACACATGGTTTGATAGAGCAGAAAAGGTATGAGAAATAAGAAGGCATATGGTATTCTCCGGATATATCCCGAGGCGTGGGGTTTCTGGATCATGTGGTAGCTCTATTTTTGGCTTTCTAAGATCCTCTGTGCTGATGTCCATGGCGGTAGTTGCAATTTACAGTCCCATCAACAGTCATGAAGACCCCCTTTCCCCCACACTCTCTGCAGCATTTATTGTGTGTGGAGTTTTGGGTGATGGCTGTCCTGACTGGTGTGAGGTGATACCCCAGAGTTCGGGGCAGTCTCATCTACAGCAGCCAGAACGTGGAGGCAGCCTAAGTGTTCGTAGACAGACAATGGATGAAGGAGGTGCGCTGCACACACACAATGGAATGCCACTCAGCCACAGAGAGGGTGGGAACTGGGTCGTCTGTAGAGATGCGGGCGGGTCTAGAGTCCATCGTACAGAGTGAAGTAAGTAATGAGAGAAAGACAAGTATCCCGTGTTAGCGCATGTGTGTGGAAGCCAGAAAAACGGTGGAGATGAACCGAGTTCAGGCAGGACTAGAGATGCGGACGCAGAGAACTGATGGAGCGGGCAGAGAGTGGGATCAACTGGGGGATTAGGGCTGACGTATATACACTGTCACGTGTGAAAAAAATAGCTAGTGGGAAGCCGCCGTATAGCAGACGAGCTCAGCTCGGTGCTCTGAGATGACCCAGAGGGTGGGATGGGGGCCTATGAGGGAGCTCC
>SJYC01045422.1:0-34068 GCA_006408675.1 Madoqua kirkii | reverse complement strand
GGTAGAGATGACCTAGGGGCTGGGGTGGGGGCTGTGAGGGAGCTCCTACAGGGAGGGGTCTATGTCCACATATGGCCGACTCACTTTGCTATAGAGCAGAGGCTAGCAACATCGTAAAGTAATTATACTCCAATTAAAAGAAAGTACGTATTAAATAAAGAAGCAATGTTTTCCTAAAAAGGGCATACAGAATGACTGATATCTGAGTACTAGAAATGCTAAATGGGTGGGGCAAAGGAAGAGCAGGGGCCGAATGTGAGAATCTGGGGCTGAGGAGAGGTCAGAGGTGGAGACGTGGACGTGGCAGACTGGGGAAAATCCTGGCTGCGGAGGGCGTGTGTGAGACCACCCGGGGGAGGGCAGAGCTGACGGCCCAGAGGGCACATGAGGCCCAGGGCCTAAAGATCCTGACTCAGGAGCAAAAGACTCGAACTGGGGCAGGCGCAGACTCAGGAATGCCCGGGGAGAAGCGGGTGGAGGGTGAAGCTTTGGACCAGCAGAGCCAGACGCTTCCGAAGGACGGAGCAGCACGGAGGAGGGCAATTAGGGAGACTTCTGAAGGCTCCACTCCAGCAGAGCAGTGGGGGCAGAGGACAAGCTGCAGTGGGCTGGGAGGGAGGAGCGGGTCGGAAAGCGGGGCCAGGAGACGACGGTGAGTCCTGGGACAGTTCCGTCCATGAAAAGACTGTGGTTTGAGGGCAGAGTCCAGAGAAGGAAGCACGTGGGGGAGTTAAGTGGAACATGAACGCGTGTGATACCAAGAAGAAGATGCTGGAGAGAAAGGAGCTGGGAGAGTCCAGAGGTAATCGTTTGGAATGAGACGGGAGCAGATGGCACGCACGTGAGTGGAGGGGCCAGCCACAGACCAGAGGCAGGACTGCCCACCTTTGCGGAGGCTGGGAGGAAGTGGAGCTGGACCACAGGAACCTCTTGATGTGGTGGATGATGAGACAACAGAGGGAGTGAGCTTGATGGTGTTAGCGGTCGTGGTAGGAATAGCTGTGCTGGTGGCCGTTCCCAACGCTAGTCGTGATCATTGCTTTTTTGTCAACACAGAAGTTCCCTGCCTTTGTTTGCGTAACTCCAGAGACAACTCCATTTTACACAGGAGGTAACAGAGCCAGAAAGGGGTTCAGTAAATGGCCCACCATCCACCGTAAAAGGGGCAGAGTTCAGATTTAAACTCAGGTCCTCCTGGGTGGCATTAGTGATAAAGCACCCACCCGCCAGTGCAAGAGATGTAGGTTCTGCCCTTCAGTCAGGAAGACCCTCTGAAGAAGGAAACGGAAACCCACTCCAGTATTCTTGCCTGGAGAATGCCATGGATGGAGGAGCCTGGCAGGCTACAGTCCATAGGGTCACAAAGAATAGGACACGGCGGAGTGTGCATGCACGAGCACACACACGCACACACACACACATACACACACGATTCTTGATGGCACAGCCAGGCTCCCAGACCACTTGGAGTCAGTATAGACCAGTGGCTTGGTCCTCGCAGCAGAGCGGGAGGTGAAGTCATCTTCTACGAATGATGGGGGTGGACTTGGAGGCCTGAGCAGGGAGGAGAGTTGAAACAGCTGCTGTGAAGAATGCGCAGGGATGGGCCAGGGAAGAGAGAGGGCACAGCCGCCTCCCAGGGGTGCCGACAGCTTCCGGGTGATTCCATCCGGCTATGACCGCCTGAATTCCCAAGGCCGTTTCCTGCCAAGAGCCGCCCCCCACCCCGCATGCTCTGCTCACTCCTCTCATTGTTCTGGTCCTCCGGTCCCTGCCTCAAGAGCGATGAGTCACACGGCTCGAGCAGAAAGGGGTGAGGACGCTTCCCACTGCTGGAAGATGGTGATGGCCACGGAACGGTGCTGCGCCGGGAGCTCGCAGAGGTTTGGTGTTAACAGAAACTCCCAGTCTGAAAGGTCTAAGGAAGCAGATCTAAGGAAGCAGTGCATACAGTGAGCAATAATGGTTGCACATGCAAGTTTTGGGTGGCATGGTCCGGTTGCTTAGATCCAACCCACAGAGCTGAGTCACAGACCAACTGGCCAACAACCCTCCTGTTGGGTCACCAGCTTCTATTCCATTCGTTGGCGTTTTCAGCCCATAACACGTCTCTCTACCAGGCACCTACTACTTTTGTGTAGCAATCACGTTTTTGTTGTTTTTTTGTTTTGCTTTTGAGGGGGGAGAGTTCCCTGGTGGCTCAGAGGGTCAAGAATCTGCCTGCCAATGCAGGAGATGCAGGTTCGATCCTTGGGTCAGAAAAATCCCCCAGAGAAGGGAAGAGCTACCCACTCCAGTACTCTTGCCCAGAAAATCCCATGGACAGAGAAGCCTGATGGGCTACAGTCCACTGGGTTGCACAGAGTCAGACACCACTGAGCGACTAACACACAACAAGGCAAGCTCCTTCACTGGAGCCCAGAACCTACATCTGGACCTTTGATTCACCGATCCGACCGCTTTGAAAATAGTAGCTGACTGAAACTCAGTGGCCTCCCTATTTGGGGGATGGTCATCGAATTATTAACCAAAGGTGTTGGCCTCAGGAACGCGCTTGAGGACACAGGTTTACTCCTTGCTGGATGTGGCCCATAAGCTCCCACAGAGCTATTAAGCCATTGGTTGAATTAATAAAATCCATACGGGACCAGAGTCTGGAAGAAGCTGGGCTCCATTCAAATTTCCATAAAACCCGCCCGCAAAACCAGAGAGTTGGCATCCCATTTTAGGAGTGCACTGGCCTCCTGCCTCCGAATGTCATTTTCAACACGTCGGGACTCGGGATAGCAGAGCTGTGGACCGTGAGACTCCAGGAGCTGCTATGAGAACCTTCTCAAGGCCCTCTTTTCCGCGGGGCTAGAAACTCGCCTCGCAAGAGGCATGGCCTTTGATGCTTAAACATAGAGAAAAGCACAGGGAAAATGACTGTGTTCCTTCTCTGTTCGTTTTTAGCTTAAATTTCATGGGAGCATAGTTGCTTTACAAGCTGTGTTAGCTTCTGCTGTACAGCAAATTGGATCCGCCATGCATAGACATATAGCCCCTCCCCTTTTATATATTTTTTATGGAGTACGATTGCTGTACAACGTCGTGTGACTTTCTGCTGTGCAACACGGTAAACGGGGCATGACAGCATATACCCCCTGCCTCTTGGCCCTCCCACCTCCCCCAACCCCATGTCTTATCTGCAGGCCAAAAATGACTCATCTGAGGGGCTGCAAGCCAGGGAGGGGCTTCCCAGCTGACTCAGTGGTAAAGGACCTGCCTGCCCATGCAGGAGACTCAGCTTCAGTCCCTGGGTCGGGAAGATCCCCTGGAGGAGGGCATGGCAGCCCACTCCAGTATTCTTGCCTGGAGAATCTCCTGGATGGAGGAGCCTGGTGGGCATGGTCCACGGAGGCACAAAAGAGTTGGGTACGACTGAGCAACTGAAGGACAACAATAAGCCAGCGATGCTCCAATTCCTACGTGAGTGGGACCAGTTGTGAGGCTGGGGATGAGGGAGCGAGAGGGGCCATGCAGTTTCTTCTGGAGAGCTCTGCTGAGTTTGCGAGCATTCAGAATCCGTGGGTGAACATTTGAGAAGCAGTGGTGTGAGTGCATGTCCACACACAGGCTCCCGGCTTCTGAAGAGGTGTGTCCCATTCTCCAGCCCAAGTTAGCATCAAGCCTGAGCCTCCCTGTAACCCCTGATTTAAAGTGGTTTCTCCTCCCACAGGCAACAGAGTCTCCTGAAAACCCTGGACACGGCCAACTCTCCAACAGATTACCATCTTTCACTTAAGTCACCCTGAAAAGAAGCCCAGGGGTAACAAATCCCTCTCTCTCCCGACCGTTCCAACATTTCTCTAATTAATGCAGGAGAAAATTAATTACAGAGGGATTTTCAAGACCTTGGCATCTAATGACCAGCCGGGCCTCCCCGCCTCCCCGCCTCCCCGCTGGCTCCACAATACCGCAGGCTAATTAGGCAGGGAAAGAGTTTCTTGGCAAAGAGCGCTGAGTGCTAGGTCAGTACCTTGAACAACCCAGAAGAGAAACAAAACAGCATTAAAAGAAAAAAAGAGAAAAGAAAGAAAGAAAGAAAGAAAAAAACCCTGCTAATCCCAAAGCGCATTTCCGCCAAATATTCTCCTTTTCAAGTGCTTTCTTCCTGGTAAACAAAGTTCTGTCGCTGGCTCCGGAGATTTTAGGACACGGTTGCTTAGTAATATCAGAGAAAACACAGCGTCCCCACCTCAGCTGCGTCTTGTTTCTCTTCTCTCTTGCTCACTTCACCGAGAGGCCTTGACATTCCCACATTGCGAGGGATGGCCTGTTTGTAAAGAAGAGCTGGGTTTTCTTTCTTTCTTTCTTTCTTTCTTCTGGGGGGAGGGTCTAAATGCTTTCCCAAGCCAAGCTAGGAACAGAGATCATGTCCTCTAGGTCAGTCTGGCTCAGTAGGACTTTCTGCAACAAAGGGGTGGTTCTATGTCTGCACCATCCAACATGGATTGCCACGGACCACGTGGAGACCTTGGGCGCTTGACGCGGTGCTCGTGACTTCGGGCAACTGGAGGTGAAATGTGGCTGCTGCTGTCGTCCAGTCGCTCAGTCGTGTCCGACTCTTTGCAACCCTGTGGACCGCAGACCGCCCAGGCCTCCCTGTCCATCACCAACTCCCGGAGCTTGCTCAAACTCACGTCCATTGAGTCGGTGATGCCATCCAACCATCTCATACTCTGTTATCCCCTTCTCTTCCTGCCTTCAATTCTTCCCAGCATCAGGGTCTTTTCCAGTGAGTCGGATCTTGGCATCAGGTGGCCAAAGTGTGGGAGCTTCATCTTCCGCATCAGTCCTTCCAGTGAATATTCTAAAGAGCCTCTTTGTGGAGGTGAAAGAGGAAAGTAGCAAGTTAAATTTACTGGATAGTATTCACCACAGCTTGAAATGGCCCCATGTGGCTCAGGGCTTGGGGCACCCCAGGTCCCGATACAGCCCCAGCAGACCCACTGGAGGGACAGCCACGGCGTCTGGGCGGCTCCGTGTCATTAGTGACACACGGAATGCTTTGGAGTCATGAACGCACCTGCCTCCGTCTGAATGGAGGCCCATCTTCTCTCTGTGTGGCCTTGGACATCACTGAACTCTTCCGTAATGATGGACACACACACGAATACACCTCAAGGTCGTGTTTGGTCATGGACCCCAAGTCCCTGGCACACGGTGGGCCCCTTGGTGAGCCTCTGCACCAGGAGTCCAGCTGGCATGGCCCACTTTGCGACGGCTCTGCTTGGATGCATGGCTGCTCCGGGAACCCATGCTCTTTCCTGCCTCCACGTCCTTGCCCTCATTTCCCCACACCTTGCTCTCTCTGCTCCCTTGCGTCAGCTTCAGTGATTCCTGTCCAACCCATAAGGTCCTACAGACTCAGCCTGCCCATCCTCTGCACTGGAAGGTTTTCCCCTCTCCTCCCTCGCCCCTGCCTTGCCTCTCCCTCCCTCTCTCTGCAATATGGCACGATGAGCTGCAGGTGGCCATTCATTGTCTTGGAGCTGCGGCTAGTGCAAACGAGCAATGGAATTTGTATTTTTTAATTTTAACTATCAATTAATTTTGTTGTTTAATTGCATGTAATTTTAATTGGTTGAAATGGAAAATGAATTAATTGAAATTGCATTTCATTAATTGAAGCTGAAATGGTCACAGATGGCATGCTCTCTCTCTCCCTTGCATGCGCGCGCGTGCACGCACACCAGACATCTCATAGCTGGTCTGAATGCCATTTGCAACTGTCTCTGTGAACGCCTGCTCCTCTGCACATACCCAGGATCTTGTCTTCCAATGATCTTTTTATAAATCTATCATTCCCACTGGAAAGTGAACCCCTAAGGACATAGTCTCGTTTTAGGCTTTTTTTCTTTTTTTTATATGGACCAGTTTTAGTCTTTATTGAATTTGTTACAATAATGCTTCTATTATTCTTTTACATTCTGGGTTTTTTGGCCAAGAGGCATGTGGGATCTTAGTTCCTTGACCAGGGATCAAACTTATATCCCCTGCATTGGAAGGTGAAGTCTTAACCACTAGACTACCAGAGAAGTACCAGGATCCGTGTTTGACTTTGTTTTGTTGGCTTGACAGTGGTGCCCCAAACATCCAGGATGGTGTCTGGCACACAATCCCTTCTGTAAGTATTTGTCAGGCAGGAAATAGCAATTATTCATCACTTTGCATACTGCATCAGGGGTCAGCAATCTACAGCCCAGAGGGCAATTTTAGCCTACTACCTGCCTGAACTGACGCTTTTGAACTGTGGTGTTGGAGAAGACTCTTGAGAGTCCGTTGAACTGCAAGGAGATCCAACCAGTCCATCCTAAAGGAAATCAACCCTGAATATTCACTGAAGGACTAATGCTGAAGCTGAAGCTCCAATACTTTGATCACCTAATGTGAAGAGCTGGAAAAGACCCTGATGCTGGGAAAGACTGAAGGCAGGAGGAGAAGGGGGCGACAGGGGATGAGTTGGTGGATGGCATCACTGACTCAATGGACATGAATCTGAACAAACTCCAAGAGACAGCGAGGACAGGGGGCCTGGCGTGCTTCAGTCCATGAGGCCGCAGGGTAGGACATGACTTAGAGACTGAACAACAACAAGATAGGTAGGGTGCTGTTTTAGTTTAATGTTCAGTTAGATTTTAAATGGTTATAGAAACAATACCGCAGGCTAATTAGGCAGGGAAAGAGTTTCTTGGCAAAGAGCGCTGAGTGCTAGGTCAGTACCTTGAACAACCCAGAAGAGAAACAAAACAGCATTAAAAGAAAAAAAGAGAAAAGAAAGAAAGAAAGAAAGAAAAAAACCCTGCTAATCCCAAAGCGCATTTCCGCCAAATATTCTCCTTTTCAAGTGCTTTCTTCCTGGTAAACAAAGTTCTGTCGCTGGCTCCGGAGATTTTAGGACACGGTTGCTTAGTAATATCAGAGAAAACACAGCGTCCCCACCTCAGCTGCGTCTTGTTTCTCTTCTCTCTTGCTCACTTCACCGAGAGGCCTTGACATTCCCACATTGCGAGGGATGGCCTGTTTGTAAAGAAGAGCTGGGTTTTCTTTCTTTCTTTCTTTCTTTCTTCTGGGGGGAGGGTCTAAATGCTTTCCCAAGCCAAGCTAGGAACAGAGATCATGTCCTCTAGGTCAGTCTGGCTCAGTAGGACTTTCTGCAACAAAGGGGTGGTTCTATGTCTGCACCATCCAACATGGATTGCCACGGACCACGTGGAGACCTTGGGCGCTTGACGCGGTGCTCGTGACTTCGGGCAACTGGAGGTGAAATGTGGCTGCTGCTGTCGTCCAGTCGCTCAGTCGTGTCCGACTCTTTGCAACCCTGTGGACCGCAGACCGCCCAGGCCTCCCTGTCCATCACCAACTCCCGGAGCTTGCTCAAACTCACGTCCATTGAGTCGGTGATGCCATCCAACCATCTCATACTCTGTTATCCCCTTCTCTTCCTGCCTTCAATTCTTCCCAGCATCAGGGTCTTTTCCAGTGAGTCGGATCTTGGCATCAGGTGGCCAAAGTGTGGGAGCTTCATCTTCCGCATCAGTCCTTCCAGTGAATATTCTAAAGAGCCTCTTTGTGGAGGTGAAAGAGGAAAGTAGCAAGTTAAATTTACTGGATAGTATTCACCACAGCTTGAAATGGCCCCATGTGGCTCAGGGCTTGGGGCACCCCAGGTCCCGATACAGCCCCAGCAGACCCACTGGAGGGACAGCCACGGCGTCTGGGCGGCTCCGTGTCATTAGTGACACACGGAATGCTTTGGAGTCATGAACGCACCTGCCTCCGTCTGAATGGAGGCCCATCTTCTCTCTGTGTGGCCTTGGACATCACTGAACTCTTCCGTAATGATGGACACACACACGAATACACCTCAAGGTCGTGTTTGGTCATGGACCCCAAGTCCCTGGCACACGGTGGGCCCCTTGGTGAGCCTCTGCACCAGGAGTCCAGCTGGCATGGCCCACTTTGCGACGGCTCTGCTTGGATGCATGGCTGCTCCGGGAACCCATGCTCTTTCCTGCCTCCACTCCTTGCCCTCATTTCCCCACACCTTGCTCTCTCTGCTCCCTTGCGTCAGCTTCAGTGATTCCTGTCCAACCCGTAAGGTCCTACAGACTCAGCCTGCCCATCCTCTGCACTGGAAGGTTTTCCCCTCTCCTCCCTCGCCCCTGCCTTGCCTCTCCCTCCCTCTCTCTGCAATATGGCACGATGAGCTGCAGGTGGCCATTCATTGTCTTGGAGCTGCGGCTAGTGCAAACGAGCAATGGAATTTGTATTTTTTAATTTTAACTATCAATTAATTTTGTTGTTTAATTGCATGTAATTTTAATTGGTTGAAATGGAAAATGAATTAATTGAAATTGCATTTCATTAATTGAAGCTGAAATGGTCACAGATGGCATGCTCTCTCTCTCCCTTGCATGCGCGCGCGTGCACGCACACCAGACATCTCATAGCTGGTCTGAATGCCATTTGCAACTGTCTCTGTGAACGCCTGCTCCTCTGCACATACCCAGGATCTTGTCTTCCAATGATCTTTTTATAAATCTATCATTCCCACTGGAAAGTGAACCCCTAAGGACATAGTCTCGTTTTAGGCTTTTTTTCTTTTTTTTATATGGACCAGTTTTAGTCTTTATTGAATTTGTTACAATAATGCTTCTATTATTCTTTTACATTCTGGGTTTTTTGGCCAAGAGGCATGTGGGATCTTAGTTCCTTGACCAGGGATCAAACTTATATCCCCTGCATTGGAAGGTGAAGTCTTAACCACTAGACTACCAGAGAAGTACCAGGATCCGTGTTTGACTTTGTTTTGTTGGCTTGACAGTGGTGCCCCAAACATCCAGGATGGTGTCTGGCACACAATCCCTTCTGTAAGTATTTGTCAGGCAGGAAATAGCAATTATTCATCACTTTGCATACTGCATCAGGGGTCAGCAATCTACAGCCCAGAGGGCAATTTTAGCCTACTACCTGCCTGAACTGACGCTTTTGAACTGTGGTGTTGGAGAAGACTCTTGAGAGTCCGTTGAACTGCAAGGAGATCCAACCAGTCCATCCTAAAGGAAATCAACCCTGAATATTCACTGAAGGACTAATGCTGAAGCTGAAGCTCCAATACTTTGATCACCTAATGTGAAGAGCTGGAAAAGACCCTGATGCTGGGAAAGACTGAAGGCAGGAGGAGAAGGGGGCGACAGGGGATGAGTTGGTGGATGGCATCACTGACTCAATGGACATGAATCTGAACAAACTCCAAGAGACAGCGAGGACAGGGGGCCTGGCGTGCTTCAGTCCATGAGGCCGCAGGGTAGGACATGACTTAGAGACTGAACAACAACAAGATAGGTAGGGTGCTGTTTTAGTTTAATGTTCAGTTAGATTTTAAATGGTTATAGAATGACCTGCATGAGATCCTCCTTTTGCTCTTGACCCGCAAAACCAGGAAGTGTCACGTTCTGGCCCTTTATGAAAAAGTGCGCTGACCTCAGCACTAGATCCCAGCCAGAGCTGCTGAGGCAGCTGAGTGTGTCCTGCAGTCAGACAAAAGGAGAAAGGCTTCAGGGAGAGGGGCTGAGGGAGGGACCTGAATCTCACACTTGGTGTTTCCGATAGAGCTGGACCCAGGCCGCTGGGCCGATCGGCAGGAACTGATCCCCAGGACGCAGCCAGGCCTGGGCTTCCTCTGACCTCTCTGACTGCCTGCACTGCCTACAAACACGAGTGGGAGTGGGAGCGGCAGAAAAAACAGTCAACCCAAGGCTTCCTTGGCGGGTGCGCGCGCATGCTCATTCACTCAGTGATGTCTGACTCCGCGACCCCATGGACTGAAGCCCACCAGGCTCCTCTGTCCATGCAATTCTCCAGGCAAGAATATACTGGAGTGGGTTGCCATTCCCTTCTCCAGGGGACCTTCCTGACCCAAGGGGTGAGCCCGAGTCTCCCGCATTGCAGGCAGATTCTGTACCGTCTAGCTAACCAGGTGGTAGCAGTGGTCAAGAACCCACGTGGCCTGGAGAATCCCATAGACAGAGGGCCCCGTGCGCTACAGGTCACAAAGAGTCGGACCCACCTAAGCGACTGGCACTTTCTTCACCATCTGAGCCCCCGCGGGGGGGGGACACTCGGTGTGGACTCCGGAGAGCTCTGCCTTGCACGCCCTAAAGCCACAGTGAACGGAAGGGGGGCTTTTCTGGCTTCCGTGCTGTGGTTCAGCTTCAGCGAGGAGCAGTTTCCACTTAAAGTCAAGCTCCCAGTCGCGTTTTTCACAGCCATGGAAAGACCTTCCGGAATCTCGCACCTAAGGGCGAGGAGGCCGTCATCCGGCAAGCAGGGAAAAGTCGGCTCTTCCCTTTCCTGCTAAGATGTGAGCTGGAGCTTCTATGAACCCAGGTAGAGATCGGTTCGGGCCCTAATCACCGTGAGCAACAGAAGCCCCATCTCCGTCTCTCATGCCTTCTTACCCTCCAGCCGCCCTCCCTTTCTTCCAGACCCGCAGCTCTGAAACAACGTGCCAAACGTCAGGGCATCTGGGAATGCCCAGAAGGCTCCCTCACTTTCCTGCTCACTTTCCATTCATTCGTCCCAACAGGGAGGAGCAGAGCGCACCCAACGTGCTAAATATTTCCCTGCTGGAGAAGCTATTTTCCTTCTGCTGCTGCTTGGCAGCAAAGAGACAGGAAGCTATTTAGATATATTATCTTCCTCTTCAGAAAGTTTAGAGGAACTTCTCTACTGCAGTTCACACACACATCCCGCCTAACAGTCATTTAGTCATGCCCCTTCATTAGGTCACCAGTGAAGAATGCTCGGCCTGATTAAACATCATTTGATTTTCTCCACACTTGCTGCCCCAGATCCAAAAGGGAAAAAGACTTTCCCTGGCCTGGTGGTAACTAGCTTAAAGTCCTTGAAGGTCCAACATAAATGATTCTTCCTTCACAGGGTTGTTTATGGTTGAGAATTTGTATGTCAATAAGCAAGAAGGTGCCTTCTAGGAGCTGTTTCTGGCCAGAGAATGCTGTCTCCTTTAAGTGGGCATCAAAGAGAATTCTTGGAGGAGTTAGTAAGTTACCAAAAAAGTGATATGGACTCACAGATTAAATTGGATCATGGAGATGAGTCAAGAGTTGGAACATGAGACCAGTGTAGACCATAATGGCTAACTATGGGTGCATGAGTGCTACGTCCTGCCTGACTCTGTGACCCCATGACCTGTAGCCTGCCAAGCTCCTCTGTCCATGGGGATTCTCCAGCAAGAATACCTGAGTGGGTTGTCCTCCTCCAGGGGATCTTCCCAACCCAGGGATCAAACCTGCATCTCTTTTGTCTCCTGCCTTGGCAGGCGGGTTATTTACCGCTAGCGCCACCTGGGAGGCCCTGGCCCAGCAACTATGCGTGGCCTGCTGTTACACGCTAGACATTCTTCTATGTGCTTAACGTGTATTAACTCATTTAAAGGTCAAGCAACTCGAAGAGGTAGGTATTAGGAGGTTGGCCCCCAAAGTCAAATATTTTGCTTAAACTCACAGAAATGGTGAGTGGCACAGCCAGGATGTGAATCTGGCCCAAGGTAGCCAACAGAATTTTCTGTGATGACAGACATGTCCCGTATCTCTGCTTTTCAGTAAGGTAGCCACTTGCTACATGTTGCTATTTGAGGACTTGAAAACCTCACTATGAGGGAGGAATTGAATCTTTCATTTTTTAAAACCATAATATATTTAAATTTATGTTTAAATTCCCTGATGGTCCCATGGCTACAGCCCTGCTCTCCCATTGCAGGGGGCCCAGGTTCAATCCGTGGTCAAGGAGCTAGAGCTAACATACCGTAGTTAAAAGAGTTCTCACGCCACAACCAAGGATCCTGCTCGCCTCTATGAATACTGAAGACCACGCACGCAGCAGCTAAGACCTGGCATGGCCAAATAAATAAATAAGTATGCTTAAAATATATATAAATGAACCGTCAGATGTGGCTAGTGGCTACCATGTTACATTCCCAGATTTAGGCAGTCTGGCTCCAAAATTCAGACTTCAACATTATAGACTGCCCTGCCTTTTAAATTAAAATAATAATACTTTGGGACTATTTATTATGATAAAAATTAAAATATAGAGATGGAGTTTAATCAATATCTTCAAAGACAGAGCACGTGGGAAATTATACTAAATGGAAATGCAAGAGAGAAAAGTTTGCTTCCATTCAAAAGTAGGTGTTCAGGTCAGATGTTTGGGAAAATACCTGTAAAAGAAAGGTGAAATACCAGTGTGGTTTGTCAAGAGAGGAAGTGGTTTCCTTTTGTTTGATCAGTAAATTATGCTGACCTCATGCAATCTGACCTTACTGAGCCCCCGGGCTTGCGCTCTCGGCCACGCGGTCTCAAGGAAAGTCTATTCCTTCCAACCTGGATCCAGGGTGGATGGTGCTCCTCAAATCCGTTCCTCCTGGTGGAATTCAAGCTAGATGTTTATCAGGAACCACAGGAGTGATTCAGGAAATCTGCCTGGACGAGGTGGCATTTCAAACAGCTCTTGAAGGAAACAGCTTCTTCTGGGGCAGCAGGAAGTTGGGAAGGCTGAATACAGCAGCAGGCTTGGCGTGAACAGTAAACTGTTTTCGGTGACTCTCTTGGAGACTGACGTACAGGGATTAATCAAAAATGACTGAGGAGTTTCTAGCTTGGATAAAAATAGAGGTTCTGGGGGCAGACAGAGAAAGTTTCGGGCTGGAAGGAAACAGTTTTGGGAAAGTGTGACTTGGGCTTTGGGCGCGTGGGTGCTGAGGTGGCAGCTTGTGTAAATCTTGGATTCGTGCTCACTTTTCAAGGGCCATTGAGTGTCCGGTTTAGATGGAAAGAGGGTGGGTCAGAGGTGGCCCAAGGCCACCTTCATCTAATTCTCAGAGAGGTTGCTCTCCCTCCGAGCCTGAGAAATTGGGCCGCGGCAGAAAGAAGGAGAAGCCGCAGGACCCCAGGGGGAGTCACGTCACCGCCCCGCTGGTGACAGACGCGGCCCCTGTTTCTCTGCTACGCGGAGTTGACAGGTATCCGGTTACTTCATCTTGGAAGCTACATTCATCTGCCCTTTAGAACATCCTGCCCAATGACTGATTTTTTTAAACAGCTTTTTTCCCTCTGATTATATTTGTAGTAACTACTCACTGCAGAACGTTGGAAACTTTTTCAAAAACAGAAATAAGGAAATGCAATCACACATAGACACTCAGCGACCCACATATCTATGTGGCTGTGTATGTGTGTATATATTAATAGTTACAGTTTTTACCCATTTCTAGCTGAGTATTTTGAAATACACTTTTAAATTTTTGCAAGAATTTTTATTGAGGTATAGTTGATTTACAATGTCGTGTGAGTTTCAAGTGTGGCAAAGTGAATCAGATACATATATATACGCCCATTCTTTCTCAGATTCTTTTCCCACATAGGTTATTACAGAATACTTAAATTACACTGTCAGCCCAGAAAAGTCTATATAAATAAACGAGAAGACAATATTAGCCAGCTTTTATTGAAGTGCCAGGGTATTCCAGACTTACAGGAAAAACATCCACCCATCTCAGCACACAGGCGCATCTAGAAGACGCTCCCCTTCTTGCCCAGCAAGTATCTATTTAACACCTCTTTTTATCATTTGCTTATTTTCCTTGTGACTGTATGATGTAGATTCAGAGACACTTGTCAGGGACTAAGAGGCAACCTGTGAGGGCCGAGAAGAGCCAGCTATGGGGCCAGGCGTGCTAAGTAAGGATCTCAAGAAGCAGGGAACTCACCAATATTCCAAAATGCAAATCTGGAGTTCCCGACTCAAAGGCTGCCTCCGACAAGAAAACAGACATCGAACAAATATAAGGGGAGACCACAAACAGCCACATGTGAACAGCCCGTGGAGAGAGAGGAAATACTCTCGAAGTAAAACTAGTCTAGAAGGCAGAGGGGATGGTGAGCCCCAGGGAATCCGCATGCTGTCCGCAAGCTGTCCCAGGGAGGCAGGGTTTGGAAGAGTCCCTAGTGACTGTCAACATAGACACGGAATCTACGGATAACTGAAACACACACAAACACACAAGAGTGTACACAGACCCACATGAACACACATGTGCATAGCACAGACACATGGGCACACACAACATACACAAGCACACACATCCACACACAAGCACACACACACACACATGCAAATACACATAAGCACACACACACAGCACACATGCATACACAAACACAAGCACACATACACAAATATACACAAGCGTATACACACATACACAAACACACATGTACATACACAAGCAAAATATATAAGTACACACAAGCACACATGCATACACAAACACAAGTATACACATATGCAAACACACACAACCGTACACAGACTCACACAAACACACACATGCACATAGCACATACACAGACACACAAACACACACAAGCAAAGACAACATACACAGACATAGACACACACATACATAGACATACACAAGCACGCACATGCATACACACACACAAGCACACACATACACAAACACACACAAGCACACACATATATACACACACATATACACACACAAGCACACACATATATATACACACATACACAAACACACACATACACACAGAAGCACATATGTACAAGCACACAAACATACACACAGCACGCATGCATACACAGACACAAACACACACATACATAGACATACACAAGCACACACATACACACACAAGCACACGATTTCATCTGGAGACTCTTCCTTCCTGCCTTAGGCTCCTGGGGATCGACACTAAGGGACTGGGAGACCCCCAGGAACGCCAGGGGTGTGGGTGGGTCCTTATCTGGTCCACATTCTCAGAAACTGCTGGCTCTGAGCAGAGCCCGTGGGAGGGAGAGCTCCTGGTGTACCCGCTCCTGGGGACGAGGGGACCGCCCCTCCTCCGAAGATAACACAGCCGCCCCACCCCGCTGTTGACGCTCTCTCCAAAACCCTCCTAATGAGCTGTCTGGGGGAGGGGTGGTGATGCTCAGCCATATTTTGGCAGCCGCTTGCTTTTGAAAATTCCGCCTCTGTTTTTCGATTTCATAAATGCCATCTGCAATGACCTTTTTCCTCGCTACCATCTTTGATGGCTTCTCATGCGTGAAACATATTTTTGTTCGTTACTTGGTTGTCCACCACCTCCCCTTGCGATCCTCCGGCCCGGGTCTCCCTCTCCGCACCCTTCACCCCCTTGTCAGACATATAACGAATTACCATTCCTTCAGACAACGAGGTTGAAAACTTGTGGTCTCCAAGGCAACGGGGTATCCTGGGGTGGGGTGCCGGGGGAAGGAGTGGGGGGGGCTGGCCCAGCCAGGAAAGGCCTGGAAGGAAAAGGGGGTGGGCAGGCAGAAGCAGAGATGATATCATTCCTGAAGCCTGAAAGCAGCCAATCAGGACCCGGGGATGTGATGTCACCCCCACCACCCCCCCTCTGAGCCTAGGTAGCCCCACTGAGAATTCTAGACAAGCATTGAACTGAAGTTGTATTGCTGCGAGAGAAAGGGGGTGGGTGGCCACGGTGGGGGCTGGAGAGCAACCCTCTGGATGCCCTACCAGACACTAGCCTTCACTCGAGGCAGCCCGTAAAAATGTCATCGGCTTGGGCCCTCCCTGCATGACAACACAATGATTTCTTTGGGGGAGAAGGGGAAAAAAAAGCCAAAGATTTATTTTGCAGCCACACCCCCGCCTCCCTTGGAAGAGAAAAACCAACCAACAGCAAGTTGTGAATGAAGTGTCTGCAGGCCGGCTCCCACCAAGCCAGCCTGAGAACTTTCCGAGCAGAGAGACGAGGGGCAGTCGCTCACAGGGGACACGTGGGGCGTCCACGGGGAATCTCCAAGGCCCTGGGGCTGGGGTGGTGGGCTGAGTGCTGCAGGCTGGGAGCCTGGTTCTGGGCAGAGCAGCCCAGCTAGGTGGGACCGGCCGCTGAAGGCACTGGGGGCAAAGGAGGCATCAGTCCCCAGACCGTGATTGCATCTGGGCCTCGGTGCCAGGCTCTGGGGAGAAGCAACAAGCTGCAGCTGTAGGGAGAGGGCAGGATTCTTCGTGTGCCCACCAAAGCATCAGCATCACTGGGCAGGGTGGGGGTGAGCGTGCCCGGCTCCCTCCTGCCAGACTTTTCGCTTGGGACTGGGAAACAGCGCTGTTTCCCCAAAGTGTCCCCAGGAAACCAGGCCGCAGGATGCTGTGTCCAGGGTTCCGTGTGAGAGGAGCAGGTTCCCTGGCGCGGTCTTTCCAGTCTTTCTGGACTTATCTCAGGTGGAATCACCTATATCAGCTTTGAGGAAGTAGAAGCAAAGACCTCGTGCCCACCACCCCCGCCCCCACTGTACAGATGTGGACATCAAGGCTCAATGGAGGGAAGGGGCCAGCCCACTGACCCACAGGGTCACCAGTGGGTCTGGCGCTCCACCTGCCAACCGCCGTTCTTAGTCACAAGCCTGCGACACACAGGTAGCATTTGAAGATGGAGAGTCTGCAATTTCAGCACCACCTGTTCACCAGTTTTTTATTTTTTTTATGCAGCGTTAGTTTCTGGTGCAAAGAGGTCCAGCTCACACTGACATTGCTGTGCTGAGTTGCTCAGTCGTTCATGACTCCAGACAGTCCGCGTTCCATCCCTGGGTGGGAAAGATCCGCTGGAGAGGGAAATGGCAACCCATTCCAGTATTCTCGCCTGGAGAATCCCATGAACAGAGGAGCCTGGCAGGTTATAGTGCAGAGGGTCACAAAGAATTGGACATGACTGAAGCAACTTAGCAGGAGTTTGTGTGTGTGTGTATATGGCATCTGGGCCTCAGTGCTAGGCTCCGGGGAGAATATATATATATATATATGTGTGTGTGTATGTATCCTTTTTCAGATCCTTCACCATCATAAGTTATTGCACGATAATGAACATAGCTCCCTGTGCCATACATACAGTAGGTCCTTGCTGTTTATGTTACATATAGTAGTGTGTATACATCGGTCCCAGCCTCCTGATTTATCACTCTCCACCCTTTCCGCCTTGGTAACCATGAGCTTGTTCTCTACATCTGGGACTCTCTGTTTTCGTAAAAAGACTCATCAGCACCCTTTCGGTAAGTTTCCCCATAGAACCAATGTCACACAACACTCACCTTTCTCTGACTCACTTCGCTCGTTATGACAATCTTTAGCTCCATCCACGGCACTGCAAGTGGCATTATCTGATTCTTTTGTACGTGCTTAGTCGCCCAGTCATGTTCGACTCTGTGCAGCCCCATGGACTGTAGCCCACCAGTCTCCTCTGCCCATGGGGACTCTCCAGGCAAGAAGAGTGGAGTGGGTTGCCATGCCCTTCTCCAGGGCATCTTCTCAACCTAGGGGTCAAACCCAGGTCTCACGTATTGCAGGCAGATTCTTTATCATCTGAGCCACCCGGAAAGCTCCAGAATCCTGGAGTGGTTAGCCTTACCCCTGCTCCAGGGGGTCATCCCGACCCCAGAATGGAACCGGGATCTCGTGCTTTGCAGGCATTTTCTTTACCAGCTGAACTACCAGGAAGGCCCCATTCCTTTGTATGCCTAATTTTTTTATATGGTTTTGTATGAAGAGAGTTTGAATGTTAATAAACATCCACTTAAAAAAAAACAAGTTCATATCAGGGTCCACAGCACCCCCGGACAGACTGATCGGACAGACTGATCGATCAGAGCCAGGGAGAATCCCTTTCTCCAGCGTTCTCAGAAGGCCACCCGCACGTCCTTGCGTCTCATGGTCCCAGCCGCAGCCTCCCAACCAGGAAGCTTTCGGAGAGTGTCTGGGAGGAGGAGGCGTGGGGGCAGAAGGCCCAGAGGGGACCCTTCCTAGCAGCTGGTTTCGGCTCCACCCGCAGGGCAGGCGGCCTGCTCTGGGCTCCACATGCGGTCTGTTCCCATGCACCCTTGGCCTTCCCCCTGCAGGCGATCCGGGGCCTTTCTGGTAATGATTACAATCAGCCACACCAGCCTGAGCGCTGTGGCAGGGCCCGAATCACACGCTGTCTTTCCATTCTATGAGTGAGCAAACCTGTGTGCTCTCTATAAACGTCAGCGTAGATCACTGGTGGGCGTTCCCATCTCAGCCATCCCGAGCTGCAGAGGTGGCTTCTTCCCCGAGAGAGGGGCCCCGCCGGGGTGCTGCCTCGGTTTCTCCCGGGCCCTGAGGCGCTGGCTGCTGGGCTGTCCCCGGGCTCAGCTGAGAGTGCTCTCACTCAGTGAGTCAGCTCCAGAGAGGCACAGCTCGCCTCTCCAGGGCCCCCTGGGAAGAGGTCCAGGTGAGGCCCAGAGCATCCCTCTAAGCTGTCCACCTTGGGGCTCCAGGTCTCCCAGACCCTGGCCAGCACAGCGCACACAGAGAGGCACCTGCCCAGCTGGCCTTTGGGAAGGGCTCTGCACCGCTGGCCTTTTGTGGAAAAGCTCCGTGTCCACTTAACCAACAAGTAATCATTAATATTACCCCTGGCCCACGTATCCAACTGTTAAACTGCCACTAATGAAATGAGTCTTGGGCACCATGACCGATATTAAAACCCAGCCTGAGCTGTTAATTTAACGATCCAGGCTGATTTATACATCGTGCTTTGCATTTAACCAGGAAGGAAGGTATCTTATATCAAAATGCACAGACATTTCTTCCACCGTGGCTTTCTTATTTCTTTATTATACCTCCCTGCCCCAACTGGACCCAACCAGATCACACTGAAAGGTCCCAGCCTTGATTACTGGCATCACAGTTTCACCTTCTTGTTGACAAAGGATTCCCAACGGAGGGGAAAATCTAGAGTTGAAAAGCATGCCGCACATGTAACTTTGGAATCTGCTGTGATGAGCAGGCTACGGAATGGGGAGGGATAAGTTAGCAGTTTGGGATTAACACACACATAGCTACTACATACATGGGCTTCCCAGGTGGCTCAGTGGTAAAAGACTCTGCCTGCCAAGGCAGGAGATGCAAGACACTCAGGTTCAATCCCTGGGTCAGGAAGATCCCCTGGAAGAGAAAATGGCTCCCCACTCCAGTCTTCTTGCCTGGGAAATCCCATGGACAGAGGAGCCTGGCGGGCTACAATCCATGGGGCCACAAGAGTTGGACACAACTTACTCACTACTATATACAGAATAGGCAGTCAACATATAGCAAAGGGAACTCTACTAAATACTCTGTAATGACCTGTATGGGAAAAGAATCTGAAAAAGAGTGGATATACATTTATGTATAGCTGATTCACTTTGCTGTTCACTGAAACCAACACAACATTGTAAGTCAGCTATATCCCAATATCAAATAAAACTTAAATTAAAAATCAGCTTGAGTCTTTGTTGCGATTAAAAATAAATGTGTGGGGGTGGGAGCCCATTTGGGGAGGGGTCTCCCTGAGTTGGGGGTCTGACTCAGCGGGTGTTATTTTCCCCATCTTACCTCTTTGAGGCTGGCCTGTGGGAGGCGGGAGAAAGTCAGAATCCAGAAGCGAGTTGGGGAAACCCTGCCAAGGATGGCTGCCCGCTTCTGCCCTTCCTTCTCCCTGAACATCCTGGGATCGGAGTTCTCCCTTAATTTACAAGCAAGTGACACTCCATCCCACAGAACACCACTCTCTTGCCAGCCAGCCTCCCTTTCTCCCGGCCCCACCCCTGGCCTCGGGGACACAGCCCATTCTGCACACCCAAGCCAGTCATCAGCCTCCATCATCTCGCCGTGAGTCACAGGCTCGCTGTGGGAGGGCAGCCGCCAGGAGAAGCAGAGCTGACGGAGGTAGCCGTGGTTCTCAGGCAGGGCACACGAGGGCCAGGCCAGCAGCTGGTGGCTGCGGGAGTCAGAGGTCCCTCCGTGACAGAGCACATGCACCCTTGGGTTTAGGCCACTGTTGGGCACCCTTCTGAAGCCCTGAGAAGCTGGTGCTTCCATAGCCAGAGCTGAGGACACAGGGTGGGCCGCTGAGAGCTGGGTGGGCAGATAGCATCTTCTCCTTGTAACCACCTGCCAAAGACCAGGGGGACGAATGCCAGGGGATAGATAAGAAGTCACCCAGCCATGGAATGAGCAGAAGCAGCCCAAAATGGAAGAGGAAGCTCACTCTCCAGGCCTTGTAGACACTCCTGCCCCCACCTGCCAGGTCACTCCAGTCTGTGTGGAGCCACCTCCTTTAGGACGAAGGCTCCAGACTCTCCTTGCTTGATTCTCTTTTTAATTCACGACTTGGTTTTGATAACCAGATCTATCATGTATTAGCTGTGTGGCCTTGGGCAAGTTATTTACCCTTTCTGAGCTTCACTTAAGTACGTCAGTCCAATGGGCATGATTAACAACGACACGGCTCACACCGAAAGGTAACTCGATGGTGCACATAACGTCCCGTGCACCGTGCCTGTGCGTGCTCACTGGCTCAGTCGTGTCCGACTCTTTGCGACCCTGTGGACTGTATAGCCCGCCAGGCTCCTCTGCCCATGGGATTTCCCAGGCAAGAATCCTAGAGTGGGCTGCCAAGCGCCTGGCAAGTGGTAAATGCTGGACAAACATTTTTACCTTCCTTATCCTCCCCACTGGGTGGTCTGAATGTCACCTCTGGAGGGAGGTGCTCTTTCCTGGGCACCCGACCTTCCGCCCTTGGCGGCCCCCTGTCCTGGGTTTACTTTGCCCACACCAGCTGCCTCTGGGACCAGGGACAGGACGGGTGGCAGGAGCTGCCGGCTGCTGGGCGGCCCCGGGCAGGCAAGAATCTGCCCCCAGAGCCGGTGCTCAGCAGGCCCGTTTCCACCTGGATGGCCAGGGCCGCAGCCCCGGAGGCCACGCCCTCAGGTGTCACTTTCAAGTTCAGCGCTCCCCCTTCCTCCCAGCCCCGCCTGGCCTGCCCCCTCGGAAGCTCTCAGACAACCCCGCTGCCTCCGTCAGGCCCTGACTCGTCTGGCTGGCTTGCCTGGGTCCCGAGGCTTATCCAAACATCTTCATGGCTTTTCATAAATTCAATCCGTCCTTATCAGCTGCACCATCAAGAGGAAGGGCAGGAGGGGCTTGTGACTGAAGCGGGGGGTGGGGGGAAGACAAGCTCTAATTAGCCTCCCTGCTCTGCGGGGTCACCCGCAGTTCAATCACTCCGGCTTCACGTGGCCCGGATCACGTCGCATCGTGGGCATCACTGGCGACCGTCCTCTGCCCCCTGCGCACAGGGGCCCTGCTTTCCATGTCTCCTCTGGGCCAGAAAGCTGTGAATGGAAGTCACTTGGCCAGTCCCCTCGGGCTGGCACTTCCGCTAAAGCAGCTTTGTCCCCTCTTCCCAGTTAATGGGTGCGCCTCGGATCCACGGGTCCCTCTGCAAACTGCAGTCCCTGGACTCCGACCTCGTTCCTTGGAGCTCGCCCACCCTGCAGAGAGCCTCAGGCCCCTTCTATCGGAATGAGAGGGCTTCGGCCAATCTTCCCATCCCAGCTCCAGGACAACCGCCTGCAGAGGGCAGTGGGCTCGGGCAGGGCTCATGGAGACCCTGGATCCTGTCACCACTCAGCTGTGAACTCGGGAAAAGCTTCCTTGTCATTAAAGAAAAAAAAAGGAGGATGACAATATCTTTCCACTGCTAGGAGCCCTGAGTCAGAGCATGCAAATATGCTTCCTGATGCACCAAATTCTAAACAAATGACACATTCCTAATTATCCAGCCCGCGGGACGGACCAGTGATTGCCACAAATAGGCTCAGAGGCTGCTCTTGGTATTTTGGGTCAGCTCTGCCATTCCTGAAGACCAGCTTCTTCCACGGAGACCTCGACTTAAATGGAGCATCTCCCTGACAGGGTTTGAAACCCAAGGGTCATGTTTCACGGCGTCAGGTACCTCTGGACATTGACTCTTTCCGCACCTTTGGTCACTGGAAGGTGTCTGGGAGACCTAATGTGGGTTCCCAGACCCCTGCCTCAAATTCCCAAGATAAAGAAACCAATGTGTTCAATAATCAGCATTTTTGAGGGCCCTCCTCTTTGTCAAGCTGTGAGCTGGCTCCCAGAAATTGTCCTTGATGTCTTCATGGCTGCCCAGAAGGATGATGGATGAATAAGACCACAGGACTGATGGTTCAGACTGGAACACTCTTGAATAGTGGATGTGAGCTCTTATTAGTAACTACGCCGGGAAGACCAGTTTAAATTGGAACTGTCTCGGGCAGATGGGAAGTATAGTTACGGATGTTCTAGATCTTGGAGGAGAGGGGAGCGAAGAGAGCTTGTCAAACAGAATTTGGAAAGTGGATGCTGGGGCTTCCCTGGTGGTCCAGTGGGTAAGAATCCACCTTGCAATGCAGCGTATGCGGGTTCAATCCTTGGTCTAAGATCCCACACATCACAGGGCAACTGAGCCTTGAGATCAACTCCTGAGCCCTCATGCCACATGAAAACATTCTGCATGATGCAACTAAGACACAGCCAAATAAATAAATTTCATTTTCTTTAGAGCAATAAATAAATAAATAAGCAGATGTTGAAGGGGCTAAATGAATGAATGCTTTGGTCACCGTGTTCTCGGGAAGAAATGGAAACACCACTTCTCTAACCTGATTCATTCAGGGTCTCCCCGGGGAATGAGTCCTGCACCCCCATGCCCAGGGCAGCGCCTGGCACATTAGCATGCAGTACGTGTTGGCCGGCCTGATCGCCAGGGAGAAGGCAGATCTCAGCAAAGAGACACAAGCCTAGATTCCCTGCAAGGTCCCAGCCCGAGCGTTTATGATTATGATTGTAACTGGCGTGTGTGCGGTAACCAGGCCTTCGGAGCACATTCTCATGCATTTTCCCTTTTGATCTGAAGCAGATAATGCAGAGGGGAGCATGCGTCTGAAAGGCCACCCTGTTGAACAGCACACTGGCTGAGCAAGAACAAAGACCATAAATGAAGAAGGATGTTTGCAGTCTGCTTCCCGCTTGCCAGAAAACAGGAAGCTTCAGCGGCCGGCCCTGCCGAGGTCTCCACCTCTTCCTTACCCCAAAGCTACATGGCCTCAGAGGCTTTCCTTTCATGACTTTTTTTTTTTTTAATGCAGCAAATCTCTTCCAAGATACTTTTCCCCCTGTCTCACTTGGTTGCACTAGGAAGCAGCTGTGTCTGTTCTAAAGAGTCAGTGGGGGGACAAGGATGGCCGATGGCCACCCCCTTTCTTCTTTTGTAACTCCACCTACAACCTCTGCAGATCTCATCCGCCTCTGCAGATCTCATCCGCCACAAGCGCCGCCGAGGAGAAGCTGTCTCCTGCGGGAATGCCTGCAGCTGACCCAATCGAAACAGCTGGGCAGACTCCCAGGACGGATGACCTGGAAGAAGTCAGAGTTGTCAGGGGGAGGTAGCCTTTCCTGCAGGTGACAGGGGTTGCGAAATGGCAAGACTGACTGGTCATGAGGATGGAATTCAGTGCCACCAGAAAGGCGCGGAGGAGAGCTCTTTGGCTCACAGAGAAGACCCAGGGATGAGCCAGCTAGGAGCCCTGGGGGCTGGATGTGGCAGAATGCAGGAATGAGTGCGGGAGGTGACGTTGGAAACAGCAGGCAGAACGCAGTCCAGACTGGCCTCTCGCGTCCCTATGCTGCAACCTCAACAGCCTCTGAGTCTTCCAGTCTCCTGTTCCTAAAATCTAAACACGGGCAAGAGAGTAGATCCCTGAATCAGTCAGCTTCTCCAGAGAAACAGAAGCAATAGGAGAGATAGATACATAGGTGATACAGATTCATCGACAGATAAATAGAAAGACATATATATGTTCATAGATACAGAGATACATGCATGTGTGCTATAGATACAACAATAGATACATAGATGGATACACACATTCATACATAGATACACAGATATTAAAATGAGGTCTGTCTTAAGGAATTGGTTCATGCAGTTTCAATAGACGCTGACAAGTCTAAAACCCAGACAAGCAGCCTGGAAATCAAGTAGGGGTTGAGGCGTTGGTCTTAAGACTGAATTTCGTCTCTGAGAAAACTATTTTTGCTCTGAAGGCCCTCAGCTGGTGGGATTCAGGCCCACCCACACTGTCAAGACTGATCTGCTTTCCTTACGGTCAAATGACCATCAGCGTTCACCACATCCACAAAATACATTCGCAGCAACATCCAGGTTGGTGTTTGACTAAGTCCAAGAGCCTGGTCAAGGTGACACGGAAAAGTTACCATCACAAGGTGGCCCATGAGCTCTAAAGCCATTTTGCAAGGTCTGCCATCATCCTGTAGGAGAACACAAAGGTCTACTCTCAAGTGGCAGCTTGTTGGCGGCAGGGAAAAGGGTTCCATATTTACCTCTAAATCATCAGCCCACTTAGCAGGGTGCTACTGTGAGGAGGTGCCCATCAATGCCTCTTGAGTTGGACTGAATTAAACTGAGTGTTGTAAAAAATTCACAGACCTGAGAATCAGAAGACCTGGGTTCAGGTTCTAATTTTACCATCAGTTGGTGGTGGTCCTGCAGGCAGGTCGTTTTTACTCTCTTCATTTCAATAAGATGCAAACACATTGAACAGAATGCTCTTCAACCCCCATCAGTGATTGCCCCCTGCAGGTCCTTGAGGACACCACCTGACTTAAAGGACTTCAGGGGTAGATGGGCTTTGAAACCATGGCAGAGACATCAGCAAATAAAAAAAGTAGATAGATGATCGATAGAGAAATAGAGATAATCTATAATTAAGTATATCAAGTAGAAAGTAAAAGTATATAGATAGATAAGAGGGGATTTGCCACCCACGGGTTTTAAAGTTTGGACTTTCCCCTTTCATTTGTCCATCTTCTCTGCTCCCCAGATTCTCCGAAGTTTAGCTTACGCCTAAGGAATGCAAAAGCAGTGTTCAGTGAATGCCGTTGCAATATTTAAATTCTTCCCTTTAGCCTTCAGTTACGTGTCACTCAGGGTCTTGGCAGGAAATCTACCGACACACTCAAATGAGGTAACTGAAGGCCACTTAGTAAAGGGATCAGTTTACAAGGTGTGGGCAGGTGCAGGAAGTGCTGAGGGGGCCACCATCCAGAGGGGCCCAGCTGCTGTCAGTGGACACAGGGGGACAGAATGGGGAGGAGCTGAGACCACTCCAGCTCCACCCCCTTCCTCTCGCCTGTCTTCCACCAAAACCCACTGTGGTCCAGAGCCACCTGGGAGCCAGGGGGCAGAGAGGCTGGTAATGCAGCTTAGACACTGAACTGTGGTGCTGGAGCAGACTTGAGAGTCCCTCAGGCTGCAGAGATCAACCCAGTCCATCCTAAAGGAAATCAGTCCTGGATATTCACTGGAAGGACTGATGCTGAAGCTGAAGCTCCAATATTTTGCCATCCGATCCAAAGAACAGACTCATTGGAAAAGACCCTGATGCTGGGAAAGATTGAGGGCAGGAGGAGAAGGGGTCGGCAGAGGATGAGATGGTTGGATGGCATCACAGACTTGATGGACATGAGTTTGAGCAAGCTCAAAAAGTTACCATCACAAGGTGGCCCATGAGCTCTAAAGCCATTTTGCAAGGTCTGCCATCATCCTGTAGGAGAACACAAAGGTCTACTCTCAAGTGGCAGCTTGTTGGCGGCAGGGGAAAAGGGTTCCATATTTACCTCTAAATCATCAGCCCACTTAGCAGGGTGCTACTGTGAGGAGGTGCCCATCAATGCCTCTTGAGTTGGACTGAATTAAACTGAGTGTTGTAAAAAATTCACAGACCTGAGAATCAGAAGACCTGGGTTCAGGTTCTAATTTTACCATCAGTTGGTGGTGGTCCTGCAGGCAGGTCGTTTTTACTCTCTTCATTTCAATAAGATGCAAACACATTGAACAGAATGCTCTTCAACCCCCATCAGTGATTGCCCCCTGCAGGTCCTTGAGGACACCACCTGACTTAAAGGACTTCAGGGGTAGATGGGCTTTGAAACCATGGCAGAGACATCAGCAAATAAAAAAAGTAGATAGATGATCGATAGAGAAATAGAGATAATCTATAATTAAGTATATCAAGTAGAAAGTAAAAGTATATAGATAGATAAGAGGGGATTTGCCACCCACGGGTTTTAAAGTTTGGACTTTCCCCTTTCATTTGTCCATCTTCTCTGCTCCCCAGATTCTCCGAAGTTTAGCTTACGCCTAAGGAATGCAAAAGCAGTGTTCAGTGAATGCCGTTGCAATATTTAAATTCTTCCCTTTAGCCTTCAGTTACGTGTCACTCAGGGTCTTGGCAGGAAATCTACCGACACACTCAAATGAGGTAACTGAAGGCCACTTAGTAAAGGGATCAGTTTACAAGGTGTGGGCAGGTGCAGGAAGTGCTGAGGGGGCCACCATCCAGAGGGGCCCAGCTGCTGTCAGTGGACACAGGGGGACAGAATGGGGAGGAGCTGAGACCACTCCAGCTCCACCCCCTTCCTCTCGCCTGTCTTCCACCAAAACCCACTGTGGTCCAGAGCCACCTGGGAGCCAGGGGGCAGAGAGGCTGGTAATGCAGCTTAGACACTGAACTGTGGTGCTGGAGCAGACTTGAGAGTCCCTCAGGCTGCAGAGATCAACCCAGTCCATCCTAAAGGAAATCAGTCCTGGATATTCACTGGAAGGACTGATGCTGAAGCTGAAGCTCCAATATTTTGCCATCCGATCCAAAGAACAGACTCATTGGAAAAGACCCTGATGCTGGGAAAGATTGAGGGCAGGAGGAGAAGGGGTCGGCAGAGGATGAGATGGTTGGATGGCATCACAGACTTGATGGACATGAGTTTGAGCAAGCTCCAGGAGACAGTGAAGGACGGGGAAGCCTGGTGTGCTGCAGTCCATGGGTCACAAAGAGTTGGACACGACTGAGTGGCTGAACAAGGACAACAGATACAGGTTGGTAGATGTTAGCACAGTTAGTCCTGGGGCACAAGTGGGGAAGGGCGGGAGGGCGCGAACAGGAGAAACCCACAGGCGTGGCTGTCTGTTCTAATGAGGGAAGACCCATAAAATCTCAATTAGATTTTTAGCTTGGGCATCACATGTCCGTTTGGGTGAAGATTATCAATTAGTTTTTCCTTTACTTTCTTCTCTATCACTAACTGGTTCTGTGCCATTGGGCACTCCCACAACCCAGTCTGGGCCCCCTAATTTCTTGATGTGTCAGATGAAAATGTGGACCTAATTATTTCCAAGATGCCTTCCAGCTCTGACTTCCACGACTTTGAGGCTAGACTTCCGTCTGAGCCTTGACTCCCTTTTCATGGTTTGTAACTATTAGAGACAACTCTCAGCTCACTGGCAGTAAGGAAACAGCCCACACAGATGAACTAGGGCAGGCCATGCCTCTGTGTGGATCTCCAGCAAACTGTTGCCTCTTCCGGGTAGTCCCAGGTGGCTCAGTGGTAAAGAATCTGCCTGCCAGTGCATGAGACACGAGCTGAATCCCTGGTCAAGAAAATTCTCTGGAGAAGGAAATGAAAACCCACTCTAGTACTCTTGCCTGGGAAATCCCATGGGCAGAGGAACATGGTCGGCTACAGTCCATGGGGTCACAACAGAGTGGGGCTTACTGATTAAACAACAACTGCCTCTTCTACTTGGGACAGAGAAGGTGAAACAGCTTTGACAAAGTAGACCAACCTTGAGCCCTCCCTGCCCGTGCTCCCCACCGGCGCGGCCCGGCAACAGGAGGTAACAGCCAGACTGCTGACCCCACGGATGGAATTACCGATTCATCACTTCCGGACAAGAGGCAGGTCACCGGTAAAGGCAGAAGCAGGCGATGGAGGTCTTCACCTAGTTCAATGCCCCCTTTCGTCTCTATGCCCTTGTCAGCCCCCAACCCTCTGAGTCAAAACAAGGACAGTTCGATTCCAAGGAAGGCTGCTAAGAATCCTCATTTCTCAACCAGAGACGCATGTGCAAGGAATGCAATGTGCAATTCACATTAATCTGCCCCCGGTACCATCGAAACAGGACGATGGGTCCGTATACAAGTGACCACACTGTGGTTTGGCCCTGCCCTTCCGGGCTTAAGGTTCTGAGCTCTCCACTCTCACAAAGACAGACATTCCTTTGAAATTCCAGCATCCTTTGTCTCCAGAACTACAGGGCTCTTGGCAGTGACCTTGGGCTTTCCCTGGTGGAGAATTCCATGGACAGAGGAGCCTGGTGGGCTACAGTTCACAGGGTTGCAAAGGGTCAGACGCAACTGAGTGACTAACAGACTAACACTCTGAACCAAGAGTCCACAAAAGCTGAGACACCATCTAACTTCAGAAGGATGCGCGACCCAGCTTTAAGTTCCGAAGAAGCTAACTGTGATCACAATGGCTTAAAAAAAAAAAATCCCTCCCCACTCTCTTTCCTACAGACTTTCAGTTTCAGTATATGGAGAGTTCACTCAGAGGCAAGCATTTTATCGTGCATTTCCTTCTAAAGTGTTACGCTTCTACTGGGTAGACACCCAGAACAATGAGACGTGGAGCGGAGCCAATCCGCTGAAGAAATTGATACTGAAAAAGGAAACACGTCCTACCGGTGAGAGGCTCTCAGGATGAAATAAGTCCTCAGCAATGCAGGGCATTGCTGGAGATTGAGTCACACTGTGTTAGGTCTGAGCCAAGATGAGGTGCTCAGTTACCCATCTTCCCAGGTATTAGAGCTGAGAAAGAATGGGTAAAATGGTCTGAGTAATTCTTCCCCTGTGTTGACTTGATATTTGTTTTCAGGTGTTGTTTGAATGTCCTGTGTATTCTCAGCATTAAATATTCCGGACCGTAGTGATGAGAACAGCCCTCTCAGCCATGGACTTCGTAGGGAAAAAAAAAAAAGGAACAAACAGTAATTGATCATGGGCGTCCCTGGTGGCTCAGATGGTAAAGAACCTTCTTGCAATGCAGGAGACCTGGGTTCGATCCCTGGGTCGGGAGGATCCCTCAGAGGAAGGCCTGGCTGCAGTCCAGAGGGTTGCAAAGAGTCGGACACGACTGAGCAGCTGACACTTTCACTTCCGTTGACTCTACTGCCTTAGAGAACGGGCAACATGACAAAAATTCAGCAAGCAATCAGTTCTTGTTCTTGAGTTTCAAAGAAGGCTTTGGAAAGGTACAGCAAATACAACACACATGCGCTCCCCACTGGGAGAGGGCCTTCCCTGTGCTGGGGAGAGCAGAGGGAGCAGACGCCAAGCAGAGAGAGGCAGGGACCTGGGAACCAAGTGAGGAGGGCTGTCGGGAGTCTCGGAGCAGGAGCTGGAAGCGTGTGGCCCCGGAGGGTCTCTGGGTGGGAACCAGAGACACAGTGATCAGGGTGGATGGATGACCAGAATGGATGTTGTTGGAGGTCTCCGGGGAATCTGGTGTAGACAAATGATACAGAAACACCACACCTCCCAGCCCCCAAGGCCCCCTGCCCCAGCCTCTGAAATCTGGTGTGACTCCAAAGGGTAAGGGCTGGGGGACCTTGAGATGCCCTGGTGGAGTTATAAGAGAACCGAGCTGGAGTTCTGGGATTCCTGAGCTTGTAAAAGGAGAGTCACAGCTGCCTTCTCTCTCCTTTCAGCACACAGAGCTTACACCGTGCCCTCTTCGTTCCAAAAGCCTGCAGGCACCTGCCCCGTGGGCATCTCTGCCACCCAGGAAGATTCCCTCCCGTGCATGTGTGCTGCCTCTGGACAGGGGGCTGCCCTGTGGGGCCAGCTCTCCAGGGCTTCTGCACACCCCATAGACGGACAGCAGCTCCCAGGACGAGCCCATCCCAGCCCGAATCCCTGGTGGAGGAGAATGCCACAGCAGGAGGGAGGCTCAACCAGGAAAGGACACTCCCCGCCACCCACCCGGGCCTGGGAACACCGTATCTGAGGTTTGTTTGGCCACCCAAGGTGCTGGGCTCTGCCAGACCCACAACCATTCCGGTCTGACAGGCACCCACGGCCCCTGGAATGTGCCTTTGGCCCACCTGGAAGCTCTGTTTTCCTTTTCCTCCAAGATCCCCTGGGCTGCTGTTTCCCCCTCATCAACCTGCCTGCCCCACCCCTCCAACTGACACAGCAGGCTCCAGAGTTGTCACCCAGCCAACCCACAGGAGGCAGTGACAGGACGCCTCACCATGGGGATGTTTTCACCTTTTAAAATCTTGGAAGCAAGGCTTCTCTGGCAGGCCAGTGGTTAAGACTCCATGCATCCAACGCATGGTGTGTGGGTTCAATCCCTGGTCAGGGAACTAAGATCCTACATGCCACAGGGGTGGCCTTAAAAAAAAAAACCACCTAAAAATGAATGGGGCCTCCCCAGTGACCACCAAGTAAAGAATCTGCCTGCAGTGCAAGAGACAGAGGAGACGGGGATTCGATCCCTGAGTCAGGAAGATATCTCGTGGAGGAGGGCATGGCAACCTACTCCAGTATTCTTGCCTGGAAAATCCCATGGACTGATGAGCCTGGAGGGCTACAGTTCATGGGGTTGGAAAGAGTCGGACAAGATTGAAGTGATAAAATTAATTTTAAAAAAACAACCTTGGAAGGACCACAGGGTGAAAAATTGTTGAGGCATTTTGGACAATAGTGCTCCACCTCTCCTTCCCCAAGAATTTTGGTTCCCTGGTGGTTCAGATAGTAAAGAAGCTGTCTGCAATGTGGGGCACCTGGGTTCGATCCCTGGATTGAGAAGATCCCCTGGTAAAGAGGATGGCAGCTCAGCCAGTGTTCTCACCTGGAGAATCCCATGGACAAAAGAGCCTGGCGGGCTACAGTCCATGGGGCCCCAAAGGGTGAGACAGGACTGGTCGCCTTACACTTTCACGTCCTCCTTCCCCGAAACACACATTTGTCTTTCCACAATACTGTCGGGGCCCCCGTGACGCTCTGTTAAGAAACGAGACCCGGCAGCAAGAAGATCTACACGATCCTTGCTCCTGGGGAAAGCGTGTGGTGGCCCGCCTCATAGGGCAAACCCAGAGACGAGCCGCCCAGGTCCCCCTTTGAGGAAAGACTCTCCGCCTGGCCGAGAGAGCAGCCTCAGCCACTAGAGTTTTGAAGGGCCTCTTCAGATTTCAAGCTGAGGTCACGCTTCTCCTGGGGCAGCCCTGGTCAACGGCTGAGCAGGGTGACGGGCAAGGACCAAACCGCAGCCACCACCAGGGTTCCTCCAATGGGCAGCCTCTGCTCTGCAGCCTGGCACGGACTGCAGAGACTTCTTAGACCCTCACACACCAGTGACCCCTCCTGCCCAAGGCTGCTGCTTCTGTTTCCTTCTCTCGGGGTTACCCTCATCGCAGCATCTGCTTCCTGGAGAACCTGTCTCCTACTCGAGGTACATGCAAATCAGGGGGATTGCAGGTCAGGATCTGCGCTGTGGACAGAACCGGGCAGGAGGACAGGGCTTGACTTGGCAGCACGGACAAGGGGGGCGCTGTGCCAGGTGCACCACCTTCCCTGCGGAGGTGATGGTAGAGATGAGACGGGGAGCAGCCAGCCACGCTCAGCGGGTCAGGGAAGGGAGGCCAGGCGATGTGGGAGGAAGAAGCATGTCAGAGGGAGAGAAAGGGGGGACCGTGGCTGGAACGCAGTGGTGAGCAAGGGGAGCACATGTGTGAAGGACAGGGGAGCACAGTCTCACCTGCAAGCGTTCTTGCCCCTCCACAACCAATAGAAATGGATGAGAGGCCAGACTAGAAATTCAGGCAAGGCCATCTGAGGACCCTGCTGCAGCAGGAGGGCAGGAGAGCAGCTAACAGCTTCCCTCGCTCACCCTCTGAGGTCGGGGTGAGCTGGTTCCTTACGGGGGTGAGGGCAGGGCAGTGTCCAGGGGCCGGGCTGCAGGGGTTCAGGCGGCTGCCCACCTCTCGCTGGTGCTGTGTGCAGGCGCACGGATGCACAGTCACTGGCTTTCGCTCCAGGCTCCGCACAAGTGGCAGCTGGGGGTTTGGGTCTCCTTTGCCTTCTGGATCCAGACCTTGACAACCTGTGCGTGCACGCAGTTATTTTTAGCTCCATGCAGTTTCTCTGTGTTACACTTTGTCACTCGAGGAGAGGTGTGCCAGGTGTAGGCGCTGCAGCTGAAGGGCCTAGGCCGACCTGGCTCAGGAGGGGCAGGCCGATGGCACCCTGTGCCCCTCTCGTAAGGTGACTCAGAGGGTGGCAGCCCTGTGTGTGCTGTGGTCTCCTAGGCAAACCCAAACGCGATGAAGCCACGAAACACAGCAATAAACTGTAACTGAAACAGAACTTGGGATGTATTAGCAAGAGCTGCCTCCTCAGTCTGGGCTGGGCCCAAAATGAGCTGGGCTGGGGCGGGGGGCGGAGAAGGGCCAGTCCCGGCCACTCAGAAAACCCTGCTGGGAGGAAAGAGAGTGAGGGCCGTGTCGCCCTGCAAGTACCCGCTCGAATTTGTTTTCAGAAGTGAATCACTCAGAAACCTCAGGATGTTATTCACAGCAACTCACTCGCTCCCCTCCTCAGATGTGAGGATGACACACCGGTACGTCACTCCTCCCTGAATGAGGGTGGCTTCCCTGGAGCCGAGTGGGGGTGGGGGGAGGGGCAGGATTTCCTGAGCCGTGGAAGGGCCCCCTCACCTGGATATCTGGACTCCAGACAGCCTTCCCCGAACCAGTGGTTCTCAGCTAGAGGCAGTTTTGTCTCTGGCCCTGTCTGGGGGGATTTTGGTATTTACAGTTTGGGGGGATCAGGACTGGCATCTAGTGGGCAGGAGCCCGCTGCTGTTATTCAGCTGTCATGTCCGACTCTTTGCCGCCCCATGGACTGCAGCGCACCAGGCTCTTCTGTCCTCCACTACCTCCCGGAGTTTGCTCAAATTCTTGTCCATTGAGTCAGTGATGCTATCTAACCATCTTATCCTCGGCCGCCCTCTTCTCCTTTTGCCAATCTCTCCCAGCATCAGGGTTTTTTCCAATGAGTTGGCTCTTGGTATCAGGTGGCCAAAGTGAGCTTCAGCTTCAGCATTAGGCCTTCCAGTGAATATTCAGGGTTGATTTCTTTTAGGATGGACTGGTTTGATCTCCTTGCTGTCCAAGGATCTCTCAAGAGTCTTCTCCAGCACCACAGTTGGAAAGCATCAGTTCTTCAGTGCTTAGCCTTCTTGATGGTCCAACTCTCGCATCCATACGTGGCTACTAGAAAAACCATAGCTTTGACTATACAGACGTTCATCAGCAAAGTGATGTCTCTGCTTTGTGATATGCTGTTGAGGTTTATCACAGCCTTCCATCCAAAGAGTAAGCGTCTTTTAATTTCATGGCTGCTAGAGGCTGGGGATACTGCCCACCACGCTGCAGTGCATAGGAGAGGCTTGTCCAGGTGCAAGCTTTGCAGCAAAGGGTCCCCTCAACACACACACAGGGTGATCTGATCCCAGATACCCATAGTGCGGCGAGTGAGGACGCCTTCCTCCAAGCGGGGTTCTCCAGGGCTCATTCCCAGAGCAGCAGCTTGAGATTTACCTGGAACCTTAGGAAGGGAAATCCCTGGGCCCCACCCCAGTTCTTCTGAACTGTCTGATGCCCCAGCTGGTTCCTTCTTTCAGTGATTGCAGAACGAGGCTCAGGCAAGATCCCGTTCAGGAATTCTCAGTGTCAGTCTGAAAAGGGTCACCTCATCTCATCCCGCATCGGGGTCCCAGAATTCGAGTCAATAAAGATGGAAGCGCTTCTGCCTTCTTCTTGGGTGACAGGTGAGGTATTGGGACACATTTGTGGTGCTCCCAGCAGCCGGCGGGTGGAGGCCAGAGACGCTGCGGAACATCTGACGACACGCAGGATGGCCCCCACCGCAGAGAACGGTCCAGCCCCACAGCCAGCACGCCAGGTGCACGCGGAGGAACGCTGCCCTGACCCTGAGGCCAACTGTGCCTCGCCGAACCGAGAGGTGCGTTCAGGCAGATGCCTTGAGATGACAGCTTCCGGCTGTCTGATGGGCACAGCCAATGAGGGCTTCCTTGGGGTCATGTGACCCTGTAAGCACAACCCCCCCAAGGCTTGCACTGTCCTACTTACCATAATTCAAGTA